>JTDE01000601.1:158994-172804 GCA_014338405.1 Paragonimus skrjabini miyazakii
GATAATTTTCTTCATTGAACTTAAACTGTACGTTGTATGTGCGCAGATAAAGTAATTGTTTGAGTTCGATCGACGGTATCCGAATACCCATGTCACTATGCTCGATATAATCACATAGGTAATCTATCGTCTCTTGTATTGGAACGTTGGTAAACAAGGACGCGACGTCAAGAGAAAACATCGATTGCCCCGTTAAATTTATTCAGACGAATGTATAGCAGAGATACCTTTCTGGTTAAAGTCGCGTCACGATAAATTAGTGTATACGAATTGAACGAAGGATACAAGACCAATTCACACTGGACTAGGACCCCGAAAACAATCAGTTTGATATTGCTTTGATCAGCCGGCAACTTACGATAAGGAATGATTGTTGCCCTCGGATTGAGAATGTGGCTTGTATTCTCAGTTATTGAACACTGACTTGTGCTGTGTTCCATTTCATGAATAAACGTATTCTGAATGGATTCATACTGAATCCTTTGTTTTTTATTGAATACAATGGTCACTGTGTGAAGGTCGTGGCTTAATGGCTACTCTGGTTGCGGATAATCTGACCAAACATGGAATGCATCTGACAAAACTAGGGCTCTCGGTTGCTAGCTGTTTGTGCTCATGTTCTTGAGCGTGTCTTCATCGAATATGAGTCCAGAATAATCTCAGACTCCCCCCAAATGATGTGACTCAGGTTGAATGATACGCCAGATATGAGCCCGACACAGATGCTCACACAACTTCCAGTAGTCATGTCTTCGAGTAAACTGATGGCGACATATTCTATTGACAAGCATCAAACCCTCATGACTGTAGCCTCAGCAACACTGCCGCTATCATGTCACAGGAAATACGGTACGTGCAGATTTACACTCCGGCACAGAGAGATATTTGGTTCAATCTTTATTATGTCTGGCGCGAGTTATAGTAGTGGATGTGTGGATTATATAACGAACCAGCAAACAAATAGAAACTTAACCAAACAATGAACACAACGGACAGGCTTTAATCAATGACGAATAAGGATAACTGTATATGAAAAATGGTGCTAAGAACAACAACGAGGCACCCAAATATGTTCACAATGCTGACATCACATTTCGAAGTAAACTTTGACTCGTTCTTTCAGGGTATCACATTCGGTGTACGCGAGAACATTGAATGCTTTAAATCAACCCAAGGTTCGGTTTATCCATTCTATTAGTCTAGTTTCACGCAGGGTCTAGGCTGGATATATATGTTTACACATACCTTAGAACGAGTTGAAGGTAGAATAATGTTTGCAGATAAATGTATATATATATATTGTTATCAGAGTTGGTTCTACCGTTGCAATATCACACACTCTAGATGAACATGTACTTAGGACCTGGTATACAGACGCATGTGAGAGTGCAAAGGGAACGTGATAAATTGTGCAGTTACTAACAAAGGTGAGATATGGAACGTGTCATCGTGGTTCATGTAAACCAGTGTAACACAGTGCGAGGGAAAAAGATACAAGAAGAATAAATCTGGGTGTCATTCAACTGTTTGCACCAAAGTTGGAAGTCTTGGAAATAAAATAATCATAGGGATACTCAAAACTAGCAAATAGGAACGGATGAAGCACACTTATCAATCACGTTATCTTCTGCAATAAATTAATATGAGTAGGTTGAGGGTGGAGGCGAAATGTGAAGTTAGAATCCACACTCTTCTTGTAGTCTCGATGCTGCCTTAAAGCACACCGTAATTATTTTCGCCCAGGGACTCTGCAAGCTAACAAATTTGCTAAACCTCCCTTCGAATCATTCCTCCTCCATTGGTATAATTACTTTCCCCGCCAATCCTTTATGCCCCCTCCGATACTTCCATTGTCCTCTGGCTACAGACTTGTCGACCTGATGCTGTAGGTGGCTAACACTAGGTCCCATGTATGCCGGTCTCGTTTTCTTTCGTGCCGCTTATGCCAGTCCTGTAATGCTAGTGTACAGTGGATCAACCACCGTCACCGAAATTCGTCATACAAATGGTGTAGTCGTCGCCAACTGTTACGGAAATTTTTGGCTCCTTCGGCTACGTGGACATTTCGCTCGTTAGAATTAGCCATTGGTTAGTGCAATGCATTCCGGAGTCGACCGGTTGACCGCCTTTGAGAGTCACTATTCGAGTGTTAACTGTCGTTGTGACTCGCGTTATATCCATATATACTGATCTAAGATAAAAAAAAGATGCAGATGCATCATGATCGATTACCTGTTGTTTGCATGTGCTGGACCAAATGAGGAACGAAGTAGTCGATGCACACGTAGCGAAATGCTGACTGAGAAACCAGAACGCAATTCTTACTTATTATTGCCGCATGTTAGCCGCATGGATTGACGTTCCAAATCCCATATTCTACAAAAGTTTGCAAGAAGTTGCGGACGAATGAGGTTTTCTGCAAAATCTAATAACGTTGACGATATTCTGATAATACGTGAGATGATCCACCATGCCATAGTAAGTAAACGTGTTGCAAAATGTCCAACAGGTAAGTAAATTGCGTGCTCCGTACCATTTGGTAGTATGGATAAGACCAACATTCCACCAACTGGTAGGAAGTCACCGCATAAAAGGTGACATAACTTTATCAAGGGGATTGTGAGGAGTTTGGCGTACGCCTTCTGGTCCTGTGAAGTTCGCCTTCGAAGTATACTGCTGTAATAATCGAACTACCTTCCATGCAGCCTCTTGGATATTATCAGACTTCTAGGGTTCCACTACCATGCTTCCGGGACCATACCAGACTGAGTCCTGCTCTAGGTTACCCGTTCTAAGTGGGTTAGAATTATCGTATTCCCGAAAATGTCCGGATAGAATTATGTGGTTCAGAGTAAACTTTATCGATGCCAGTGTACACACTATGTATCGACCCAGTCGATTTCAGTTAAATGAATGTCAGAAATGCTGAACCCTAGCACCTGCAATATTGGCTACATTTTTACCATTTGGAATCGTTATCAATCAGAATTGTCAGTCTAGAATTAGTATAAATTTGTAAAGTTTTACTTGTACTTGCTAACTGACGAAACTGCCCTTGTACAACAAGGTTTTTGAATCACCTTTGCATTTTGTTCAATTGATTACAGTGTTTTCCCAATACAGTACAAAATTGTTGCGCACCGATCAGTCCTTCTTTTTGTTTCTGCAATCAATTTACGATACACCACGTATCTTTCATCCAACCTTTTAGCTCCGTCGTACTACGCCTATCTTCGCAGCCTTGATCGCGCTTCAGCAACCCATAGTGACTTCGCAATATCTCTAATTCCCTGTGAACAAGTTCCTCGATTCAAATCCTTTGATTACCGTAACTTACTAGAACTCCGTAACTTTTCTGTTGTATTCGTTCACTCCTACTTGACCACTACACGTTATCTGTGCACACTCGACCATCTGTTGCGCGGTAGGCAAACAGCGTTGAGTAAAGTGGGAAAAAGGATTATTTTTCGGAGTTGCCAAAGAGCATGGCAGTATGAATACTGGTTATTTGAAGTGAAACTACGCGGCAGGAAGAAGTGTATAACTCGGACATAATGACCCAGTACAGGTCACATGCACCTCAAAAAACAGTGGCTTGCTAGCGTCAAAGTTAAAGGTGCTGAACTATGTTAAAGCTGTTTAGTATGTGGCATTAAACAAACTGTAGAGAATGCATACGTTAGTGCCTGCTTGAAATCATCTGCTGACGACGTTGTTGCGATGACTTTAGGCAAGCTGGCTGTACACTGCCATTGAAGTGGTTTCCATTCCAAGCATCGTACATGTCGTTTCAGCTTCAGTGGGTGCTTTCAAACGCGGTGATTGAAACTAGACCAAAGCATATGCTTCAACGATGTAACAGGTGAAATAAGGTCTTTTAGTTTAAAATACGTTCTTGACTAATGAGCCCACATGCGGAATTCATCCAACTTGATGAAACTTCCTTAGTTAAAGATGTTAATGGAATGTTGATATAGGCTTTCCAGATTTGCGCTGTATTCTCTAAATCATCTGTGTGTATTTCTGCAAAGTTGAACACTGAACGCACGATGGAGAGAATTAAAAGTTGGGATGTCATTCCATGTGAAAGTTTCCGAACAACCGCGTTGATATCCTAGGTGTTACTTTCGATTTTTTGATCATCTAGAGGAGGTTGGGAAACAGGCTATGGTTTTCTGAAACGAATGTTTTCATGTGTTGCTCTTAGATTGCGTTGAGTAGTTTCAATTCTCCTAAAATACAATCACCGTGGTAAGATTAAACCGTACACGACATTTCATATTCAACTGATTTAAAGATAAGTCGGCGCTTTGAGTTTTGATGTAGCGAAGCGTTGATGTCATGTTGAAACTATCTCGTGAAATGAGTTCAAATAAAGTGTGTTCACAAACGAGCAGAACGATAATCTGATCAAAATAGTGATACCAGTCATCTGCTTAGATGCTTAAGATATGCTCTTAAGTGTGAAAAATCACGAGTGTGGGATGACATAAAAGACTTCTGATTTTATAATTCACGTAAGTGCTATCCAAGTCATTCAATGTTTCAGCCAAATAAGGCATTTGCACTGCAGTGGCAAAAACCGTAACGAAGCGAAAGTATTGATGCAGACAGCGTGTAATATATTGTAGTGCATCATATTAATTAAGTTTTCGGAATTGACGACATAGCAAGATGAGTATGATTGATTAGCTAGTACCATTGCACTTCAAGCTTCTTAAAACCGTAGAATTGCTCGGAGACCAATCAGCAAAGTCTGTCGTATGAACGGTCGCTGAGTTTAAATAAACACACCCCGTGACGTGCGGATTATTGCTTTGTCCTGCAGTTCAGAAGATTGCTCAAGTAGATATTAGCCAATAGGCTATTGAAAAATCATCGCCCATTGTCACTCGGCCTCAAGCAATATTTTGTACATTATTTGTAATCTGGAAATTACCACTTAAATTTAGGGCTTTTCGTCGTACTTCGTCGGGCGCACAATTAGAGTGGCCAATGTTGGCAAATTCATATTAACAACCGCCATCTGGAAGACCACGAACCCTGTCCATGAGATCGTAATGGTGCGCTCCATGACGATCAGTTCACATACCACTTCTACCTACTGGAGACGAAATTGTGTCACTCAAATTGTGTGAAAGACCAATTGAAGACATCATGACTACATTACATCCGGTGGCAGTCAGAAGCTATTCAGAACCCAATTGCTGAAAGGACTTCCTGTGTGAAATAACCATAAAAACCAACACTGATTTTCATATGCCACACGCTGAGCAGCTGTACAGGACTATTAGAATTAGTAATCGAGTACACCACGGCTATTAACGTGTCACACAGAACTGTGCGTTCGTTCTATCTGAAACCATCACCACGAAGATGAACTTAATGCTACTCGGTTCATTAGAAGAAAAACAATGTGCTCTAGAACTATGTTTGTTGCGTTCCCAGATGGATTTCTGCGACTTGAATATCCTTAGTTCTACTTGTCTTAGACTGAATTCAATTTGTTTGAATTCATGGAATTTGCATTCAGCAATTTCTAACGTTTTGGATTACCGCATGCATAACAAACATCCTCTTTTGAAATTTCCTCAAATACATCATGACCTAAGCCTGCACGGCCCAATCCCGCGAATTTACGGTCTATTTTGGTAGGCAAAAGAGAGAACTATTCTCACGAGACACTCAGATAATAGAAAGTATAAGAATATCAATTCTTATCGAGTCTTCTGACAATTGATTGAATGCAGATGAGGAATTTTCAACCGAGATTGATAGATGAAGTTCACGTAGTATATTTTAACGAATATCTGAAATTGACCCCGAAAGGGTTTGGAAAGCTTTGTTTTCCGTTTTATCATGTACAATAGAACGCAACATGTTTACCAATCAAGGCTTTCTGGCTAAGTTGGTACGGCAATTGCCACGTTTGGGCATGTGGTTTCTGTCGCTGGTTCAAATCAAGGCGAAGTCCAAACCTTTCGTAGTTTAGTCTTATTTGAGTAATTGGATGGACCAAATTAAGATTTTTGCATAATAATGTTAATGACAGATTACCGTAGGATAGCTGGACGAAATGTGTCAGAGGACTGCAGAAGACTGCTAGATAATTAATCCAAGGTAGTGAATAGGTTTTTGATGATAACGATAACAGTAAGAATAAGGAATGATGCGCATGCATAAAGGAGGCCTGCAATTGTTAAGTGTTGAGTGTTTGGTCTTCCGAGTCCTTTGGTAATTGGTTGGGTGAAGATCCGGAATGCTCAACCGAGACTGATAGGTGAATGTAGAGCGCTTATCGAGTTTGGACACGATGGTTTTGTTGCTGGTTCGAATTCAGCTGAAGTCCAGAGTTGGCATAAGTGCATCTCATCTAAATAACTGAAGTTGCCAAATTAAACTTTTTGCATAGTCATGTCAATAATGAATAACGGGAGGATTGTTGGACAGAATATATGAACAGAAGAAAGCTGTTGCAGTAACGCCGCAAATTAGTGTTCAAGTTTTTAAGGATAACGGTAACAATTCATGTATGTGCATAAAGGAGATCTACAACTGTGAGGTTACTCTTAACTAGACTGTGGATGTGCACCCATTTTTATTGCTTCCCAAGCATTTTATTGGAATGGTATGTGAATTTAACATATTTCATGCATTTTGAACCCGCGATTTATGCCAATATGTTTACTGACACTATTGTATGAAATTGGATTTCACCTCATCATTAGTAGGGACTATGCAATACGCTGAAGATAATTCACCAACACAATCATCTACGCGCATCTCTATTTAGCAAACCGGGTGGATGACCCGTAATGTAGATGACTAACTTCGACGGTGTTATCAAAGAAGTGAGAGTGAACATAAATTTCACATCCAAGCAGAATTTTTACTCATTATTTTATGAAAGAGCAATCGAAGAATATGACAGATAAATGTGGGTATAATAACCACAATTTCATTTGCCCACTTCATTTCCTGTAACACAGCAACTGAATAAATGTGCGAAATCGCAGTTTTTTGAAATTCGTACAAACCTTGACCATCCCAGTTCTATAAAGCCAACTGCTGATCGTCCACCACATTGTTCGAGAAAACGACGATGATACTGGAATGTCTCTGAGCAATTTCCGATTGCACATCATGAACCCAAACGTAGCCATCACTACCACATACAAATTGTTACAAAGCATTCTGACACAAGTTCACTCGAGAACAATACATATGGACATAGATTAAATTTCATGCCAACGAAATGAATGTTTCCATTCTGATCGGAACCATGGAATGTAGTTAACTGAAAGGTTCATTTAATCATTAATAGACGACCGGGTGAAGAAACAGCCTGCAAGGTTTGTGCGTTCAGGTCCAAGTACTGACAGTAACATAGACACGGAACAACACCAGATTTATAATGTGCCATGAGATCCGAATTTTACACGAATGAAGTCTTGGTCACATTTAACAACTTCATGCTGGTGGCCAGTGACATCGACTAGACTTGTCCTCCGTTCAAAGAACTGGTCGTGACCTGCTTGGATGAAGTGTTCTTCTACAGGAACACAAGTCATTTGTGAACAACAATGAATATTCTCGATTAGTTTCATATGAATTAATAATTCGAGTGGAACTTTCTCCTGAAATGGCTTCAAGAATGATTCTGATAAACCTGTCACCACTGGTTGTAGTTTGCATAATCCCTAGTCAAATTACACTATTCCATCTCTAGTCGTTTGTCTAAATATAAACAGCATTCCCTTCGTGGTATCAAAAACCACCGTTGGAACGAGTTACCAGGAATATCTCTAGACTCATCTTTGAACTGATTGAATAGCTGCTTTGTTCAAATGAGTGAGAAACCACTGGCGTCAAGTTATTTATCTCGTATTGCATGCGATGGTGTTGACTAGTTCCAAACACCATAACCACATTCACATTACGTTAGTCCGTCGAGGTCAGTTTGATGTGTATATCCATTTTCACGACTGAGAAAATCAAACCGAAGAACAGCGGACATGAAAACAACGTCACAAGCTTAGGAGTAAACGAGCGCCGATAAAGATGCTGCCGTCTCTATCGAATCAACGACCCCCGAGGTGTGCGTTAGTTGATAATTTGCATAGGTAATTTCGATTCAGTTGGGTCCATTAATATACTACTAAAGCTACCGTAACTTAATTTCTGTGAGAGCTTTAACTCTGCTTCAATAAATATCTTCTTAATTAGAACGATCACTGATGTTCGTTTACTGACTGAATAATCCCTAGTACATCCTATATTTCCGATTGCCAGCTAGAATGACCTGGCATCTCGCTTCGATAATCTCACCAGTGCTCATCTTGAACGCTCTGCTTGCGATGCTGCGAGCATTGTGAGTGTTGAATTTCGAGTAGTTGGTGAGCGAGATCAAATGACTCATCCACTATTTTTTTGAGTATCTTCTTGAACGAAATGCCACCATGAGTTATCGTGGTCAGCGAAGGTGTTCGTATTTATCAAATCCCAATCTATCATTATGTGAGCCTCTGAATTTGCATTGGAAATTCCATTTAATTTTTTTCTCGTATGAAGGGGTGGCTATTGCACTTTTGCTTAGACTCCTCATAACAGATAACTCTCTCATGCTGCTTGAACATTACCCACAATTGATCCAAGCGGCTGTCGCATTCCCATGGACTTTCCAGTTAGCCCCTTTCGAAAAAAGCACTAGACTCAAGTTTCGCTCTCACTAGAGCTCGTCAGTAGTGCATATCATTGCTAATGCAGCCGGGACTTGAACCACGGACACGCTGTTCATAAGGCAACCGCGTTTACCACAACGTCATTGACCTCACGTTAGGCACAACCGAATTATCATATGTGAATACTCAACCACTTTTGCTTGTGAGTAATGATTCCCCTACATTTCTTTACAGGTTGGTTAGGCAGTTGTAACAATCATCACGTTATGTGGTTTATCCGTGTTGAATTTTGCAGCTCAAATTACCCCCAGACACACAACCTAACAAAACCACTGTCTCCTCACGTGAAAGTTGGACTCAGTAGTCACAGACCGTCGTCATCTCGGTGTCCATTATAGTATCATTTTCTCAACTTACTTGGAATATTGAAAACATGGTTGGCAAGCTGGTATCGATCACCACAAAGAAACCGCGTTGAATGCTGTCAATTTTCAAATTAGACGGTGACAAGTGTGCCCAGTGATCCAATTTCTTGTATGCAACTGGTTTCTAAATGCTATTCATTCAATGTGTAATAGACCACGACCAAATTTTCTACACGTATCCTACCTGTGCTGCGGTTGTCCTATGTTTTCTACCTGTGTGTTGTCAACGTGGTTAATAAATATGAAAATCTCCGACGAAATTTTCACCCGACGTTGTTGGCGAAAAATGCTACAGAGGGTTGTTGGTCACATTCAAGACAATGCCAAAAATATATCCCCGACAGTCCACGCTTGATTGTAAGTATTATTGCGTATGTAACGTTGGTCTTCCCCCCCAGTCATGTCTGCATCCACCACGAGCTCCGTTTATGAGCTCATAATTATGTGCTTCATGAACACGGCTGAAGTCCTCGCTCCCAACTGTGTTCAAGCAATATGTGTGAAACCATGCAATCAACCGGGTAATAGAAGCATCACGTCCAGATTCTTAGTAGCAACGGTGCTTACCACAGAGGTAGCGTATTCAAATGTAACAATTTGTATAGAGGGAAATTCATACATTGAACATTTTCCCCCGACAGTTAACGACACCCGAACACTATCTACTTGTTCCCTCTCTCTCACTCAATATGATCGAGTATTCATGTGTTAGCATACTAGCCTTGTGTTTATTATACTCGTTTTGTGATGCAATCAACTCACGGCTGTCGTAGAAGGGATCAGACTTACTATCAAGGCTGTGTTGCAAATAAGCCGATATTCAGTCCCTAACTGTATCAACAGAAAACCGGAAGTACTCACTAGATATGGAAGTGATATTTCGTAACTCAAACCTTCTATGGGATTTACCAGTGCAGGTGTGAGGCAGCCAACTCTGCATAAACAGTTTGTGAGTGATCTCAATTATACGGGGCGGGCTGTCTCTGCATATACGTCGGGAACTCAACCCGTACACAACTAATTATCGGAACAGGATTTGCCCAGTTCTAGAATTAGCAACCATCTTGGTCGCAACATCACATCTATGGTTCAGCAGTTCACGCTAGTTTTACGACCTAATTAACTTCGAACAACACGTATGCAAATAATGATCACCGATTTCAAAACAGGATATATACGAGTCTACGAGGTTTTCGTCATAGAGGGTCCGGTTGTAACAGTGCTCAAATATGGTGGTCAGTATCTACAATAAAACTATGGTTATCTCGCAATACTAATGGGGGTTTTACACGGGGAGGATAAATACAAACTTGGGGCATTGACGGTATCTGGGAATTAGTTTCGAACAAATTCGGTAATTGTGAGATACTTTCGAGTGAGCCGAAGTTCAACATCATGATGAACACTCAGTCAGTAAAATCCTACTACGAAAACCGTCGCGTTGCTCAGCTTGGTCAACTTGGCAACGCTGTTTGACACTAATAATTAATATTCGGGCTAGTTGTAGAGTGTCTGTAGGCTGCAGAATGACGACAGAAAGATTATTTTATTCAAAGTCAGGAGAGATAGCTTAACTTTGAATGCCAGCAAGTGCAAAATGATACACGTTTATCACTCAACTGATACAACGACAAAAGTAAACTACTCCTGACCGAAAACGCACAAATATCAACGAACATCTCGAGTTCTAACCCACTGTGTTCGCGTCTATAATTTGTCTGCACCTAGAAAATAACATGCAGGCCTATCGTCTTTATCGTTAAAGTATTCGGATCTTCATCAAGTTTTCTGAGACGGTTAAGGATAATTGTGAGGCAGTCAAAATCCTTCACCAAACCCGCTGATGCGATTGGTGTAGTTCTCATGCACTACAGATACCTGACAGGGAAGCAAATTCACACCCACAAGATGCCACATGTTCATTTTTACTTGCTGACTGATCTCCTGCCACTAGACA
This sequence comes from Paragonimus skrjabini miyazakii, assembly GCA_014338405.1. Classification (NCBI taxonomy): domain Eukaryota; kingdom Metazoa; phylum Platyhelminthes; class Trematoda; order Plagiorchiida; family Troglotrematidae; genus Paragonimus; species Paragonimus skrjabini miyazakii. The sequence continues at coordinate 170,058 of JTDE01000601.1, forward strand.
CGTAGGATTGCTCTGCTCTATGTCACCACGTTCGCCGTTGTGTGCTTCTTGGTCTAGGTTTTGACGGAATGACCTACTAAATAATCGTTCTGGCGTGCACGTGACCGTCTGAATTAATGTGGGATATCGCGATCCAAGATTCATATGACCATACTGCTTTAGTCCCGTTGGCTGCTTTCATTGATTCACATATGTACACGGTTTGCGTTGTTAAGTTATTTGCGTGCGGTACGACCACAATCACTGCTCACTGACGGTACTTAAACGGAATGAGATTCACATTCAAGAAGTCCTCGCTGACATGCGCTCAAGCGTGTTGCATTCTACTGTGTCGACAAGACTACTTCGCCGCTGGTGCCCGTCCACTCTGGGACATACTGTCGAATCCCGTGAACACCACCCAGTCGGCTGATCATTCTGAAATAAATGTGCATCTATTCACTCAATACAATCATCATTTTACCTCCGCTAGTTAAGTGTTTACCACTGAAAGTCATTCTGGATGTCAAACTGTATTTTATCCAATCCATATGGCCTACTTTTCGTCAGTATGAAAAACGCTTATAGTCGAAATATTCATTAACTGCTCAAATTTCGCCATCCGCTGTTATCGGATTACGAAGCTGTCGCTGAACAATTGCTCACAATGAGAAAACGCACCCTGAATTTTTACAAACCAGTATCAGTTTGACTGCAGTACATTATATGTGCACAAGTCCTTTTTACTGATTTAATTATTTCTTCCTTTCGCATTGCAACACAATTTTACTGTTTCCGGGCATCGATCTCTATGAATTTTTATGTAGTTCACGGGTTAGCATATATTGATATACTAAGCTGCTGTCACGGAAAGTAAGCACACTTGAGGAACATCAATATTTACATACCACAAACTCTACCCGGCAGAATTCAACCAGCATACGTTCATTACATTCTACCTCAGAAATGGATGCGGCAGTATCGAGTAAACTCAACTCACTCGCTCCGTTTAATTCTGCTCAAGCTTGGATAACACTTAAATGGACGCTTCAGTTGCTACTGGACACATTCAAAAAATACACACAGCGAACAGCCATGGGATTTTTCTCACAGCCCTGCTGCACTTTGTTTTTGAAATCCACTGTTTTTGTGCTGCTCGTAATCTTTATGCCACATCTACCCGATATGCGATTTTTGACAAAGAAAGATGAGCTCTTGCAATCCAAATTTGCATAGGACAAAATCCACCCTTTGGTGCTTGACATCACGTGAAATATCACACTAAAATGATTGGAACTAGGCATCCTGACGCTTGCGTTATTTTGGCAGCCCAATCTGTGGCGAATATTTCAGTATTAGATATCACACATGGGCACCTACTATCATCTGGTAAACTTTTACCAATTATACTAGGCTAAGTTGCTGCAGCATTGTAACTCATGAATTGGCTGATATTTTGCAGCATTAGCGGTTCCTGAGAATTAGTTTCGAACAAATTCGGCAACTGTGAGATACTTTCGAATGAGCGGAAGTTCAACGTCATGGTGAACAGTCAGTTAGCAGAATCCAAGTATGTCAACCGTAGCGTTACCCAGCTTGGTCAACTTCGAAACGCTGTTTGAAACAAACAATTGATATACTGACGAGTTGTAGAGTGTCCAAAAGTTGCAGAAAGTCAACAGTAAGATTGGTATTGTCCAAACCGTGGAAGACAGCTCACCTTTCAATGTTAGCAAGTGTAAAATAATACACACTTGTCACTCAAGTTGTCATGACCGATACAACGACGAGAATAATCTACTCGTGACCAAAAACGCACAAATATCATTGAATATCTCAAGAAGAATTTGTTGAACACAACAGCCCACATTCTATCCCATTGTGTTCCCATCTATAATCTGTCTGTATCTAGAAACTAACATGCAGGTTTATCGTCTTTATCGTTGAAGTGTTTGGACCTTTATCAAGTTTTCTACGACGGTTGAGGCGAGGATTTGTGAGATAATCAAAATCCTTCATCAAACCCGCCAATGTGATTCGTCCAGTTCCCATGCACTGCAGACGACTGAGTAAGGAACAACTCCGCATTGACAAAATGCCACATGCTCTTGTTTACCTGCTAACCGATCTCCTGCCACTAAACAAGTAGGATTGCTCTGTTCTGTCTCACCTCTTTCGTTGTTGTGTGCTCCTCGGTCTAGGTTTTGACTGAGCAGCCTACTAAATAATCGTTCTGGCGCACTCGTGAGCGTCTGTGTTTATGTGGGATATCGCAATCTACGATTCTTATGGCCATATTAATTTGGTTCCGTTGACTAGCTTTGTTTGATTCACGTATGTACATCCTTTGTGTTGTTACATTGCTTACTTGCGATACGACTACAATAACTGTTAACTGACGAGGATTCATCGCTGATATACGATGACGAACGTTGCTATCGATTGTGTTGGCAAGACTGCTTTGCCGCTAGGGCCCGTTCACATTAGAACACCCTGTCCAACCCTGTGATCACCATCGAGTCAGTTAATTATTCTAAAATAAATATTCGTCTACCCACTCAATTCAATCATCATTTTCCCTCTGCTACGTGGTTAGTCCTGAAAGTCATTCTGGATGTCAAACTGTATGTTATGGAATTCATATAGCCTACGTTTCATCAGTATGAAAAACGGTTATATTCGAACCACTCATGAAATCCTCAAATTTCACCGTACGCTGTTATCGGTTTACTAAGCTGTCGCTGAACAACTGCTCAAAATGAGGAAAC
>JTDE01000601.1:173000-188403 GCA_014338405.1 Paragonimus skrjabini miyazakii
CATATTATCTTACTGTCACGAAAATTAACCACACTTGAGGAACCTCACTATTCACAAACCAGAAACGCTTCCAGGAGAATTCAATCATCTTACCTTCATTCCATTCTTCGAACGAGGTATTGGGTATTGGTGTGGCAAAATGTCGTACAGTATTTGGAGTTGGTGTTTTGTACAGTGAGTTGGCTTTATCCACTTCCCACAGGCAACACGATATGCATGTTTATGATTTCAATTAAGGAAGACAGTGAATGCAGATGATAAACCCACAAATGGACAGTCTGAGTATTACTTAGCGAGTGAATCTATTGTTCGAGGTGTTAACGCGCTTTCGCAGCTTTGACCTCAAGCAGACCGGTATTATTTGAGGTAAGGTATAATAGCAGAGCAGTACTGAGAACGACTCAGTGGTTTACCGTTAAAGTGTGCTGCAGAACTTATGATTCATTCTCAAGAATTGTTACTAGCACTGAGACATGCCTCAGGTTGAGTTCTCAATACGCCCACAAAACGTGAACATTGGCGCATCTGATGAACTTTTATGGGCGTTAAGTTTAGATGTTCATTCACAATAGACACACTCCATTGTTAACAACTGACCACGAACGTCAGTTTCTCTCTAAAGCGGATACTACATGCAAAGTAAAATTCCAACTCACCTAGAATGAGGATTCCTACGTTCAGCCGAAAGATGATGCTCACGTAAACTATACTGAACCTGAGCGAGTGACAGTACTCATTTGAAGGTCATCTAGTCAGACCTAAACTTTTCTGAGCTGTAAGTGATAAGGCATGCGAACACGCATTCGGTCTTGTGTGCAGCCTTACTGCGTTTTACTTGAATCACGTGACAAGTGCGGAAGCCAACTGGATCGCGTTTCATACGTCTATCCATCTCACTACAAGAGTATTTAAAAGGCAGTCTCAATTGCAGGAACCTTCAATTCACATACGATACAAAATGAAGGCTGTTCCCGTTGTTATCAGCCTTCTCGTCTTGCTAGACGGCGTACTGGGTGAGTTTTGGTCAATGTCACTTTTCAGGCAAGTAGTCTCGTGATTATAAGAGTGATCGGACAGGCGTTATGTATAACAGTTGTTGATAGAACGTTGAATGGTAGCAGTTATCAGAAACTTCCGACTTCGTCTCACTGGTCTATTCACTTCAATCTGTTTTTTGTTTTACAGCTCAAGATGGATCAGCACCCAGAACATTTAGTAAGTGGTTGATGTTTGTTGAACTACAACATGTTTTCTGATCATAATGATGGCTCTCTGTTATCACAAATACATTTATGCAGAAATTACTGTTCATTTTGTCATAGATGCAACCCCCAATGCGCTACCTTGACCTAGGCTAATCCATTTCCATTATCATCTCATCCACAGCTAGCGAATTCAGTGGCCTCCTAATTCATGGTAATACACGAGTTAGAGAGCCCGAGAAGTTAGTGCAGGAAAACAAAACAATGCAAGTTCAAACTGATGTTTGCAGTCAAGTATGCTACTTTTGATGCATCAGATATATATATCTAACTTTATGATTTTGTTGCAATATCTGAAATTGTTCATCTTCTAATATTGCTTTTGTTTTACCAAAACGTTCTTTTGCCAAGGATAAGATTGGTTGGAACGGGCACACGGACATTCTGAGCTTCCGTTACGGATGTAACATTTGTTGTCAAAACTGACCGTATAATCATAAATTTTTACGCGCACATTGCGTTTCCTAGTTGGCAGATTTAGCAAGCTGTGTGATATGAAGAAATATGTTTCGACTGTTTCTGAACTGTGACTTACAACTTTTGCCGTACACCAACTACCTCTGTCACCAGTACACACGTTTGAATAAGACAAAGCATATGGTTTATGTTTTCAGATAACCAGTTTGGTTCCATGGTATCAAGCGCAGAAGAATACTTCAACGTGTACCATCAAGATTGGCAAGCTAAAGACATTTGTAAACTATACCATATTGGCCACGGATGATTTTCTCCGAACATATGATCCATCATGTGTAACCTATGATATTTTGTTGGCCAACCAAGTTCGGCTGTCCTCAGGATTCAGAGACAAGTATTACTTGCAGAAGATAGTGCTGGAAACACGTAAGTGATGGTTTTACGTAACTGCTCATCTCAACTACTTGCTTCGTTTTCTAAACGATACAGTTCTTATTAAGTGTACATATTTTATTCTATGAGCAACAACTGTGTGTGCAAGTATACTCCAACATTCTAATTTATCCATCTTTTTCAACAGGTAACCGTACTCAACCAGTCGGTCCGTGTAAGCTGAATATTCAAATTACGTTGTTTATTTTTGTAATATATCTCGTAATCCTGTGAGAGAGGTTGTGCGATTATGAGCGGTATACCTGTTTTCTTTGGCGCTCAGCTGACCTGAAAACGAGCATTTTGATTTTGAGTAGTTGATATAAATTTTTTTAATAAAAGCATTGCATATTTCGCTATTAAATGTAATCAACAACAAAAGTTAGCTCTACAAACAGGTGTTCTCCGTAATACTCATTAGGCTTACGCAATTACACATGAACTATGCGTGATATACATGGAATTTTTAATAGGTCAGATTGGTCGCGGAGCGTAGTATGCTAGAGTAGCGTGGGAGTGAGATACTGTCACACTTGCATGTGTTTGCCACTGTCAATTGCTCCACGCTTGCTCAGGTTTTCAGGAGCTTTGAAATAATTGGTCTATATAGTTTTAAGTGCTTGGGAAAAATAACCGAAAACAGCTTTTGGCAAAATTAAATTCTTATGAGTTCCAAGGGGAACTGCAGATAAATATCAGTTCTGTTCACCGAAGTTCTTACATAGAAAGTTGTGTTACTAATTTATTTCCATAAGTATCTTTGCATTGTCCTTGGAACCAACAGCATAGCAACATTGATTTCAACATACCTTTTCTTCTCTATTATGCCACAGCTGACATAGGGTCAACAAGTAAGTATCATCGAACACCGAACAAACCAGGGTTTTACGTATACTGATGTGGTTTGCACATACGGTGTGTATTTGTCCTGAGGATACTGTGTAAAACTAAATCTTTGATATCCCTTTTATCAACACAACTAGTAATATCATGTACGATATATAAAATTAAATCACCGACAGAATTCTTCTTGTCTATCTTTATCCAGCAATCCGAGTGGACGGCCCATTATATAAGCGAGCGGGATGGTTGAGTTGGAGCGAAATCAGTAACTTCGACAATGTTACCAGAGAAGTAGGAGAGAACGTAAGTTTGTCTTCCAGGCGAATTTTTGTCAAACGTGGCACAAGACAGCAATCAGACAAGGTGACTTATAATGTAGTACTATTCAGCGTAATTGCACTTGCAAGGTGCATTTTGTGTAACAAGCCAGTGCATTAGCAGAAGTGGTCAGCTCAATTGTAACTTCTCAAACTTTGCACAGACATTGACCTTCCCAGTTGTATTGAATAAACTGTCAATCCTCCGTCACAATGTCTAAGAAAACGACTAAAAAACTTCCGTGGAAGACTTCTGGTTGCACCTCGAGGTTGAAAGCACGGCTATCAATATCACACATGGAAAGTCAAATAGCAACTTGCTACAAATTTTCCTCCAGAGCATCATCTATAGGCATAGACTATATGATATACTAATGTAAAGATTGGTCTCATTCTGATAGCTTCAAGAGACGTAGCACTAAAAATATTTCATATTTCTATTCAATTACGAACAGGTGAGACGTCAGTTTGCACATTTTCTGAATCTGCAACCGAGTAAATTAAATCACATAAACACAGAACGACGCCAAATTTATAACGAATCAACAGATAAGAAAACTGCGCGAATGGAAGCCCAGATCACATTCAACAACTCCAGGTTGGTGGCAGAAGGCATCAATTACACTTGCCCTCCATTCAAGGAACTGGTCAAAGCCACCTTGAATTCGAATTCCTTCTACAGCCACACATCTTATCTTTGGAGAGGAGTAAATATTCTCGGTAAGTATGAAGTGAACCAATAGTTGGGTTTGAATTGCCCTCTGAAACAAACCTCAAAGAGATTGTGACAAGTGTGCTCAGTTGTATGTCACCAATACGCACACCATGGCAATCCATCACCAGCCATTTGTTGATTGCCAAGAGTATTTCATGACCTGTGGCTTACATCCAGTAACAGATGTATTTCCAGAAATATTACCGAAACAAACAAAATGCTGGTCTGTTCATCTCGATGAGAACACAATCTCGTCAAACGATTCACTCAGCATTACACGTGGCGCTATCGGTTGACACAGAAACCGAGACTAACATCTCTTTTGTAGGATTTTATCAATCATTTTCGGTTGTATGTCGTTTTCCCTAACAGAGGAGAAATCAGATGGAAGATCAGCTGATACAACAACAGCGTCACCAGCTTCAGACCAAACAAGTGGCAGTAACGATTCCGTCATTACCGTGAGAACAACGACCAGTGGTGTTGGGGGCGAGTTGTATATTTGTACAGGAATACATGGAACAATCATGTTCTGCAATATACCGCTACAGCTACAACCATTGCTTTCCTGTAAGAGTTTTAAATTTGTAGCACAAGCTGTCTTTGAAAAACAGTAAATAATCTCGGTCAGTATGAAGCGAATTGAGAGTTGCATTTGAATTGTCCTATGAAACAAGCTTCAGACTGATTGTGACAGATTTGCTCAGTTGTGTGTTATCAGCAGTCACACCATGGCAGTCCACCACCAGCCATTTGTTGATTGCCAAAAGTATCCCATGACCTGCAGTTTACACCTAGTATCAGATGTATTTTTAGAAATATCACCGAAACAAACGAAATGCTGGTCTGTTCATCTCCATAGGAAAATTACCTTGTCCAATGATTCAATCGGTATTACATGTTGCGCTATTCGTTGCCATAAAAGCCAAAATTTACCTCACCTCTGTCGGATTTTACTAATCATTTTTGTTTGGATGTCGATTTCACTAACAGAGGAGAAATCAGACGGAAGATCAGCGGACACAACAACAGCGTCACTAGCCCCAGACCAAACGAGCGCCAATAATGGTTCCGTCACTACCATGAGAACAACGACCAGTGGGAGTGGGGGTGAGTTGTTTATTTGTATAGTAAAACATAAGGCAATCATGTCCAGTAATATACCGTTTTCGCTACAATCACTTCGTTTTCGTAGGACATTTAACGGTGCTTTACGAAGTAACATATATCCTCAGTTGCGATATTCACTGGTGTTCGTTTATTGAACAAACAATCCTCATGCCATCTGATATTTTCGGTTTTAGCTGGAATAAACTGGTGTCTCGTCTCAATAATTTTGCCCGTGATCACCTTGAACTTTCTGCCTGCAATGCACTGAGCATTGTAAATGTTCAGTTTCAAGTAGTTGGTGAGTGCAAACGAATGCTTGTGCTCAATTTATTCTTTCGAATATCTCATTGAACGTGGTACCACCGATCATTCACATGTTCACTGTGGTTATCCCTTTTTATCTTATCTCAGTCTCGTACTTTCTGACCCTCTGAGGTTGTACTAATTTCAATTTTTCCTTGTATATTGGACTGGCTTTTGCGTTTTTGATTATACTACTTACAACAGATAACTCTTTATTGTTCTCTACCTTTCTTCACAGGTTACAGCTGTGTGTTTTCGTTGATCAAATTTCTAACACTTTTTACATAAATCGTCCTAACGTTTTGATCTGTAACACTCACAATGAAATAAACCGTATTTAATCCATAGACTGCTCAACATCGATTTCACCGTGTGAGAGATTGTAGCAAATGGATCGAGTTGGTCTAAAACAGTGTCAGAGACTGCTGTTTGCCGACACAATTATGCAGTACAAACGGTTTAATTGTATTAGTTCTGTGTTCTCCCTGATATACATCGCTATACGTGCATGTCGTTGCAGCCTGATTTCGTAGAACTTAGCAGTCATACAGTTGTGAGAACTTCCAGTTTCGCTGATTTTATCCAAATTGTTGAAATAAACCAGAAAGCAGATTCTCGACACAGAGTTTTGGAAATACCACTCCAAAACGTACGTCGAATCTCCAACACACACACACACGTATGTTACGTTTGGGGTGCATTGCCACTTGACGTCACCGACGGTGTTATGGATAATCAGAAAAGTCTTATCAACAGGGTATACTTGCTGAAGCAGATTAGTTTTAGCTACTTGGTTTCGCAGCTATCTAACGTTTGGTTTTTCTGAACCGTTAGCGGTCACCTCTGAAACACGAGTTATAACGTGTTCCAGAATTGCACAAACGTCCACGTAAAGGATCAGAAACCTTGCCGGATACGTAGACAGAATACACCTTCAACCATGGATTCCCTTTCTCAACAGCAGCTTATGGGGTCCTACTTGAAAAATCATTTTCACATTGAACATTCGTGTTTAGCAGATTTGAGTTATAACTATTTGCATCTCAATCCAGACAGGATTACTAACAGAGGTGTGTGGTATAGAACAACCAACAGAGGAAACCCGCCAGGTTCTGACGCATCTAGGAACTGAATCATGTGACATCGATCGTAAGTGGGCAAACCAATTGACCGAACATCGTAATTATTTGCAACTTGAATTCCACTTCGCTGCTATATCGTGTGAATTCGACATCTAATTTATCTGAGCTTGGCAAGGAGGGTTTCAACACCCTAAAACAATAATGATGCAAAAGGATTGCTGACGTCTTTAGGTTGTTAGCTTCATAATCAGTTTGGACATTATTTAAGGTGAATATTTGCCACTATTGTATTGAGGCTTTATCTCATCTCTTCAGTAAGTAAAGCGCTATTTCATAATGATGCCACAAAGCGACCAGCTATCATCTGCATCGTTTAATCAGTGAACTCAAATCAGATTGACTGGTACATCTTTCCAATGGCTGGGTACAACTTTAATACAAGGATTTATGTGAAAGATGAATATGAAGCTGATTTTAGTCATGCAGCCTAAAGCATGTTCCTGTCCTAAAATGGTTATCCAACTCGTATCTGTCTGGTTTCAGTACCTGGCAGATGCTGGCGTCATAGTCTACGGGTATTTGATGAAGTAGCAGCTAATGCAGATCGTTTGAGTTCAGACAGATCAATGAATTCGAGGCCATGAGGTTAATTACATTCAACGCTGATTACAAATGACATATCACCTTTGTGCAATAACTCACTTAGTGGGTGCTTTCTATGTTGAAACGTGACACTGTAATAACACAAATACCCTAGGTGCAGATAAGTAAGATAATTCAATCAGTTATTTTTTGAAGATAATTAACCGACTGAAGTTTTTGATCATTTCGTCTATATGGAGAAAGGCGACCTTAATATTTGCGCGGTGTATTAGTAAAAATCTACTGGAGAACTGTTAAGTCTGCCACTTCTAGAAGTGTTCCAATGTGGCAACTACCCCACAACCGGCTGAACAAATGATTAGCATAAGAACATTTCTTGACCGGACACATAACAGTCGATTGCTGTTCCATGTTGTTCTTCATACATGTAGTTCCGTAATGCAAAGCTCTCTGAACAATGTGCAAGATTGTGGTATAAATTTTGAAGGACGCTGACAGTGTATTCATAGGTCAGTCAATGTACGAACAATCAGTGTGCAAATCAAGAGAGCCTTGTTCTTTAAGCAGCAATGATTATATACTTGAGAGGCTGGAACAATAAAGCAGAGATGTTGATTTAGAGCGCGAAGAAACATGGATACATACAGACAGGGAACAGATGGAGGCAGGACATCATGGCTATGCATGTAGTATTCACGGGTGGACAGTCTACCAATTTTTTACATGAACCAGCCAATATGTGATACAGGTAATCAAGCACATCTCCTCAGACTGATACATGACTTTTTTCGGGTATTATAACTCATATCGTTCATATATAAAGAGGCGTTCAATAATTCTTTGTTTTAGCCAAAACGAGTTCAAATCAAACGCTTTATCGGTTTCTCAACGTTCTAACGCTTTTGGAAAGCCGTTATCAGGAGATTTAAATCACAAAATGTACATTGTACGAGATTCAACTGAGGTAGTCATCAACTGGCACTTGTTTATTCTGGTGATGAGTATCAGGATAACGCCCAATCTGTCCTCCCATGCCCGTTCTGCTTATATTGCGGAAATACTAACATGTATATTTATGTAAAGAAGTGATCTTGTGCAAAGTAAATTTGATATGAGCTCGTCATTTGATTCCGGTAGTCAAGCAATATATCACGCAGGACGGTGTTATCACACTTTCTCGACTTTTGGAATTCATAATAATACCACTTGGTACTGTGAAGTTAAACACGGTTCTCATTTTGTCTGTTTCTATCTTAATCGCACTTTGGTAGATGGCTATGCACAACAGGGAGCTTTCCGCAACTTTACGTCTGACTGAAGCGTCTAATACAAAATGAAGTCAAAACTAAGTTCACCAAATGTGAAACAGGGTAGGCCACAATAGAATATCTAAGTCACAAGATCTCAAAAATGGGAACGGCCGCAATAACGGGTGAGGCAGAATCAACCTAATCGTTTTAGTGGTTGGGTCAGCTACTACTGGCACATTATACTCTGCTACACCTATTGGCGAGAAAGGTGCTTAGAATCAGAAAATAAACATTGGCTGTGAAAATATATATGTGGTAGATGAATAGCAGTATATCGAACACTTGTGAGCAACAAAACTGCATAATAAAATATTTGCACTCATTTAACTTCGGAGATCGCTGTGAAAATGATCCCGACCGCTGCGAATTATCCATTGAGACCGTGGAACCCTGCGTTGTGTGAAGAACAAATGTGGTGTTGTGAGATTAGTCTTTGACTTGCACAAGTATCGGAATCGGTAGTTCTCATCATAGGATTGTGCAGTTTCTAACTTGCATGACGACATCAATGCAGGATGTGTCGTTCATCATGTTGTACAAAGACGAATGTTTATTCTTCTTCATGTGTCATGTGTCATGTCACTCCGGCATCGGCGTCGTAAACGAGTTCATTGATGCTGTTCGTGAACGCGTCCACCTTTGAACCCGGTTTGAGGTTTGAATTTGCTGACATCAAAGATAAAATGCGCGTTAGTGTTTCGATCAATTTCAGTTGAGCGGCATCGATTTGTGCCTGTTGCTGTTGCAGGATCAGCTTCATTTCTTCCACTGAGACTGTCATTTTCCACGTGGGTTACGTGTGTAACACCCGAAGTCGCCAGTTATTGGATCGTCACATTGATTACGCGCTCAGTCGCTTGACCCAAAACCGAGAAATCAGAAGAGACGCGGCTGCACCGTTTATTGCACGAGCGGGACCAGACGATACAAACTAAAGCCACAGAAACTCTAGATTTATAGGACAAAACGATAGCCATAGATGGTCGACGGACACAAAGCAAATCAAATGAAACAGTCATATATGGCAGTCAGGGAATCAGAACAGATCACGCTACAGGGAGCGTCAGAAGGCGATGCGAGCAAAACACTGTGCAGATAGCGCGCAAGCGTTCTACCGCACACTTGCAATCTGATTGGCTGAATGGGAACATATCACTATCCACGACCTTACTGTCCGAGCTGGGCCGGTCGATCGATGTGGCGTGACGCGTTCCGGTTGTCCCGTTAGGAGACGCATATCCTAACAATCTCAAAAGTGGGAACGGTCACCAAGACGGATAAGGTAAAAGCAACCTAGTCGTTTAAGTGGTTGAGTGAACTACTGCTGTTGCATCATGCTCCGCTGCACCTATTGGGGAAGTTGTTACTTAAAATCAGAAGGTAAATGATGCCAATATCAACGCACATGTGACAGATCAATTGCACTGTGCAGAATGTACGTGAGTAACAGAACTGAATAACAAGTTATGAGCACTCGTGTGAATTTGGCTAACACAATGAAAATGTTTCAGATTGTTGCGAATTGTCAGTTGGGAATGTGAAACCCGCAAGGTATGAAGAAAGAATGTGTTGTTGTGAGGTTAATAATTGGCCTGCATGTCGCCTGGTGGATGAAGCTGTAAAAGTATCGGAATCGGTAGTTCTAATCATAGAATTGTGTACTGTCTAACTCGCGTATTGCAGGATGAGTCGTTCAGAATGTTGTACAAAGACGAAAGGTCAATGGACATTATATAACATGTGGAAGCTTGACGAAATTTGATGAGTTATTCTGGCGGTCTCCGTGGTAAAGTGCCATGCCAAACAATGAAACTGGCAATGTTGATGGCATCGACAATTAGATTGCTGATAGAGTTAGAACCTATATAAGGCCCAATTGTGAAAAGTCAGGGCTTGGGATGGATTCGAACCAGCGACAGAAACACCATGCCTAAATCCGGCAAGTAATCTACCAGTTGAACTATCAGGCATCGTGTATCTGTTGCTGGATCGAATCCAGCCAATGCCCTGACTGTTCACAGCAGGGTTTTATCTAAATGCAAAAATCTGCCAAACTACTTATTAGTAATAAAATGTTATGCTGAACAGTGGCGTTGGCGGATTCCGGTGTGAAATGTTTGAGAAACTGTCTCGAACGGCTCGCGACGAAATGATATCAGTTACAACGCGCATCACAGCGCTCACCGAAAGGTCAAACAAATACACCAGACAGGACATGTGCATGGACCAGACAACAATCCGGGAACATGTCATGGGGTGACCAACATAGTCGTCGACCAAGGCCGAAGCCAAGCTACTGAAGCCAAGCCCATGAAGACAGCTGCTGTTAACAATATACAAACAACTTTTGTCGTGCCTTATTGCTGAGTGTTTTGCAATCAGTCGGGATAGTTTGAGGTCGTATTATTCAGCGTTACAACAGAAATGCTGCCGGGACAGTGGATCCCCTGATCATTTGGTGGATTCCATATGAGACAGTTAGACGGGTGGGTAACCGGGTCCAAATGTGAAATTTCCGAGCTCCTGATGTGGCTTCGTTGCTCAGCTGGTAGAGCGCTTGTCGCACTCAGGCATGGTGTTTCTGTCGCTGGTTCGAATCAATGTGAAGCCCTGAATTTTCACAGTTGAATCTCATCCAAATTCATAAATTTTCCAATATGCTTATCAAAGTTGGAACCGTTAAGCATGTCGAGCTGTTTTCGTCAAGGGTTTTGTCGGACGTTGATAAAATAAGCATATTTACTTTTGCGGTTTACATTAATCTGTGAAATGTGGGTCAGGTGGTTATCAATGCCACTATACAGTACACATTGAGAACGAACTGTTAGAGAGGTAATTGACCCGATTTAGTACCTTGTGGATTCAACAAAGTAACTGAGGGATGTGTACCGATTAACGCATTGTAAATGTGTTGATGGGATTACAATGGTGATTTGGGCTTGGGGATAAGCTATCTGTGGACTCTGGATAACAGCATTCGAAAAGCTGTAAGCCAATAGAACGCACACAATGACCTCTTCCTTGGAAATGAGCACGAATACCGATACAGGGAATCTGCAAGTGCTTCTTTCATTAAGCTCGAGAACGCGTTCGCCCAACTGACATTTGTTCCTCCCCATGACCCAAACGCATCGCTGTTCGATGTAGCCGACGCCTCTGACACAGCTGTCGGTGTTACAGCAGTCCGTTGGTAAGCAATGCCAACCTTCAGCTCTCATCTCCAAACGTTCAGTACCCGTGTATTTTCGTTACAGCACATGTGGTATGTAGTTGCCAGCAATTTGCTTACTCGTCCGTCACATCCGCCATTCGGTGAAAGACAGAATCTTTACAGTCCACAAAGATCACACACCGCTCAAGCTTATCATTCGACACTCACCTCCTAATGGGATCTGGACACTTTGACTATATCTCGGTTCACGATTGATGTACCACAAGACTCAGTTACCAAAAACACTACTGCGGACGTACTCTCACACATTCACAATCTCAATACATCTGCTAGTGATATCATTAATCTAAAAGCCATGGAGAACACGCCAGCCAGTGATCCTGAGATCGAGCATTATCATTAAATAAGCTCCATCGCAATTTCGCCGGTACCGCTGCCATCTACAGAAAGAACAATCCTCTGCAATACATCTGAGAACACGCCTCAATCTTTAATGCCTGCATTTTTCCGTTGCACGGTGTTCAGCACACAATACAATGTTACCCACCGGGGTATATATGCTTCGATCAAACTTATCACTGAAGGTTCTGCATGTCATAAATTAAGCCATGATATCCGCGACTGAAACCGTTCTTATCTCCAATGGTAATGTCCCAAAGTGCACCTAACTGCTTTGCGAAAATGATAGTCAACGCCTTCCTAGAGCGTTCAGTGATAACTTTGTTATTGGCAGTTGCGACAATAGATCGTGGATCACATTTTGCATGACATTCCGCTGCCGTCTTAAATACTGCTGGATGCAAGCGCAATCATACTAGAGCTAACCATCCGCCGCTATCGTCAACCCGAGGTCGCTCTCAGTGCGCATGCAAATCCTCCATAGAAAAGAGCACTTGCGCTAGTGATTTTAGGCATACAAAACACAACCGAACAGAATTTAGGCGTTACTGTGACTGAACTATTTCTCGATTGTACATTCCGACTGTTAGTGAACTCATCTCAACTGCGCATTTAGCGCTGTATGGTATAGACAGCCATACAACTCGTCTGCTACACAACGTGCAAAACCTACACCCTATGCTGCCCAGAAAGCAATCATCAACTGTGCACGTGTACACTGAGGTGTCCTGGTGTATTCACGGTTTTGTACCGACGGATGCCTTGCGTCAACCCTCAAAACTTTACACATCAGCCTCTATCGTATTCTTGCAACGGACGCAAAAATTTCATAGTCAACCGCAAGGGTAAGCGCTAGGTGATTTCTGTTAGCGAGCAGAAACCAACATTCACTGAAGCAGAATCAGCCCGGTGCCCTCTATGAGCAAGTGGCATTCGTTAACTGAAAAGCATGAGACAACAAAGGTGATTCACCCACGGAAACCCTTGTGATTGACGAAATTCTCGTAATCCTAACGCATGCCTCGTGCACCTCTAAGCATAATGGGGTTGTTGAAAAGCTTTGTAAACTCGTACGTTTTAGTGAATCTGTTAGCATCTCTTATTTTCCACTATAGCATAACAATCTCCCAACTCATATTGCATTCATGGACGTGATGATTTGAGAAACACAAAACTGATGTTTACTCTGATTCATCTACTCACCCGCTCTCTGAATTATTGGGTATGTTGACGTGAAAAAAGCCCTCATGGTATTCGTTTATACACATATGGTTAGCGGCATCCGAAACGGATTAGCCTGTCACATTGGCCGAAGCCAAAGGACGCCTGCGCTTTAAACCATCACCCCAAGTGGCTTGCGCTGCACCACTTGTGGTTCCACTCACACACCACGTATCCGGTGTAAACCCGAAGGAATAGGACCAGTAGGTATGTGAGTGAGGCCTTTGTGTCCAGCCGATTAATGCTGGTTTGCTAATTGAATGGCTAGCATGAAAAGGAGACCCTTATCTCTCGCAAAATAAACAGTGAGAGAGACTGCAATGACAAGACCTACACTAGGGAGAAAGATGTATGAAGTTAGAGGTCTGAATAAATGCGTTCAATGCGAAATTCTGTCACACAATCATAGATGATGTGAGGGACATACTCGTAAACAAAGATGTTATGTTCTCGTCTGCAGCACTCAGATTGCGTTCGATTCCAATATGCTAGAAAGTGTCCTACACGCTGTGCATAAATGAATAAGCTCTGATAGGCTGAGAAACTTTTCCAATCAGCCTTTGACAAGACGAGTTCGTCATCGACAAATAGGCTGCTGTGAAACTCCAGATTTATGTATGTTTGAGCTGCCATATACGTGTGATGTCTGTAATCCATCGGGTGATGATTCTTTGTAAACGCGCTGATTAATCAAAACACCGGACTTTAGCTCCAGCAGGTGATTTCCCATATATCTGTTTGATGACTGAACTGTATATTTGGTTCCAACTCGAGTGGTATTTCCCACTGTCGGACAAAAACTAATTCATCTAATCCACGTAACCTGTCTCTTGAAAGTGACCACACCCGACCCTTTAACGTGGAGTCAGATGAGTGATACTTGAATCAAGTTATGACGATCTTGGTGACTTTTTTTAGTTCTTTTTGTCCGTAAGCAAATTCGATTGATAGATGCTCGCTGATACTGATAAGCGTCGCTTTAAACCAGTAACTCGCTTGTGTCCCCGCTGATTCCAGCGGTTTTAAATAACCATGCTTGCATCCAGCAGTATTTAAGACGGCAGCGGAATGTCATGCAAAATGTGATCCACGATCTATTGTCGCAACTGCCAATAACAAAGTTATCACTGAACGCTCTAGGAAGGCGTTGACTATCATTTTCGCAAAGCAGTTAGGTGCACTTTGGGACATTACCATTGGAGATAAGAACGGTTTCAGTCGCGGATATCATGGCTTAATTTATGACATGCAGAACCTTCAGTGATAAGTTTGATCGAAGCATATATACCCCGGTGGGTAACATTGTATTGTGTGCTGAACACCGTGCAACGGAAAAATGCAGGCATTAAAGATTGAGGCGTGTTCTCAGATGTATTGCAGAGGATTGTTCTTTCTGTAGATGGCAGCGGTACCGGCGAAATTGCGATGGAGCTTATTTAATGATAATGCTCGATCTCAGGATCACTGGCTGGCGTGTTCTCCATGGCTTTTAGATTAATGATATCACTAGCAGATGTATTGAGATTGTGAATGTGTGAGAGTACGTCCGCAGTAGTGTTTTTGGTAACTGAGTCTTGTGGTACATCAATCGTGAACCGAGATATAGTCAAAGTGTCCAGATCCCATTAGGAGGTGAGTGTCGAATGATAAGCTTGAGCGGTGTGTGATCTTTGTGGACTGTAAAGATTCTGTCTTTCACCGAATGGCGGATGTGACGGACGAGTAAGCAAATTGCTGGCAACTACATACCACATGTGCTGTAACGAAAATACACGGGTACTGAACGTTTGGAGATGAGAGCTGAAGGTTGGCATTGCTTACCAACGGACTGCTGTAACACCGACAGCTGTGTCAGAGGCGTCGGCTACATCGAACAGCGATGCGTTTGGGTCATGGGGAGGAACAAATGTCAGTTGGGCGAACGCGTTCTCGAGCTTAATGAAAGAAGCACTTGCAGATTCCCTGTATCGGTATTCGTGCTCATTTCCAAGGAAGAGGTCATTGTGTGCGTTCTATTGGCTTACAGCTTTTCGAATGCTGTTATCCAGAGTCCACAGATAGCTTATCCCCAAGCCCAAATCACCATTGTAATCCCATCAACACATTTACAATGCGTTAATCGGTACACATCCCTCAGTTACTTTGTTGAATCCACAAGGTACTAAATCGGGTCAATTACCTCTCTAACAGTTCGTTCTCAATGTGTACTGTATAGTG
>JTDE01000601.1:215453-228186 GCA_014338405.1 Paragonimus skrjabini miyazakii
GTTAGAGGGTAAACATTCATAAAATAGAACGGAACTCACACTGTGTGAATCACCGCTCGTACTGCATAACAAAGGAATGGCATGCAGCTGTTACCCGGATGTTACCGATACTTAACCATACAGACATTAATCAAAACAACTAAGGTCCACTACCGAACATCCTTCACCTTGATGGTTTTGGACAACGGGGTTGAAGTTTTTAATAATGTGATGTCAATTTGACCAATAGTTTTGACTCGCGATTCAACAGATGCCGATTAGAAATTCGGTATTCTAGTTTGTCTATCTGGTGGCCTAAAACGAAGGCGGAACTGAACACACAATGGCATGTTAACATTATATCACAATACGTGCTAGTACAATTTTAATTTCTGACCTTCGAGTTCGGACTCTTTCCAGTTGACTAATGGGTAGGTGCAATCAGCAAAATTACCCGGCACATAGACTTAGACATCGTGCATTGACTTTAGCGTTCGTGAGGTGTCCGTTTCGAAATGGCACTATGAACTAACTTACCGTCATTCAGTTACAGTAACAATTGTAGCGTATTAGGCTTATATTAATTGTTTATTTGACCGATGACAGTAGTTTAAAGGTAAGTAAATGACAGACGCTAAATCCACAGATGGCTTTTTCTAACTGGTCATTCTCAAGCTTCGCAATGAAGACGTCTGCAAACAACGGTCCCAGTGAGGATCCCATAGCCATACCATCCATTTAATTTAAATTGTATGTTATGAGTACAAATTGCAATAACTGTTTAGTTCTAGTGGAGGTATATGGACAGTTATGTTGTTAATCGCAATATAATCACTCAAATAGTCTATCGTCTCCTTTAGTGGAACATTTGTAAATGAGGAGGATATTTCTGGATAAAGCATCTGTCCTGCCGTTAGGTTTAACCCGTTGATTGTGTTAATGAATTCAAAAGAGTCTCGTAGGCTATGTTTTGATAACTTCTGCCTGACAGGTTCAAGGTGATGCGATAACCATTTAGCCAGCGAGTGGTATGGTGAGTTACACATGTCTAAAACAGCTCGAACAAGAATACCCGCTTTGTGAACATTCTGCAATCCGTAAAGCCTGGGAACTGTGGTTCCAATGGGTCGAATACTTTCGAAAGTTAGAGAATCAATTGTCCTGTTTTGTTTCATGGAACGTAATATTTTCGATAAAGCCTTCTCTGTTTGAGGGTTTTGTCCTCCTCATTCTCCACCTTTACGAATTTGGTTTGATCACCTAGTATGGTCTGCATTTTGTCTAGGTAGTTTATTTTATTGAGCAGAACTAGTCCACCACCTTTATCCGGCTTCAAGAGAATAATGCTTTCATTTTTCCTCCAACATTCGGCTGCTAAGATATGTTCCTGCGTTAACAGATGTTTCAAGATAGGCTTACTCTGTTGGTACTGGAAACATACTTAAGCTGTGGTGCACATGTCAACCTAGTTGGATGTGCAAAGCTCTAACATAATTATGCTAAGCCCACGCTCGAGGGCACAGATTTGTTGTTACATTAATCCCATCAACCTTGTTAAACATAAGCGTATTTGCCATCAGTTGCTTGGTTGACTGAAATATCACTCATCCAGTACGATGTCCGCGAAAATCAGCAGTCAGCTTTAGGCACTCATAAACCTATTTGATTGCAAGCGGGCGAATTCCAAAGTGAGAAGGTCGGTTATCGGTCCACAGAGGACTGGTGCTGGAAGAATATTGCCAACATGAACAAGACTATGTCGGCTGATTGTGCACAATATATGGTAAATACTAAATGTAAATACTATACTATACTAAACAAACATATCAACTGACCTAATTTTCTACTTGTATGATGTGCCAAGCGTAAGCTGAGTGCTTTTGAAAGAGGACTGTACTAATACGTGTCACACCATCGTCATCACAGCTAGTATGGTACGCGGTATTTCGAATAGCAGTTCGGTATATAATTGATGTAAAACGATTTGTTTGTTTTCAGGTTCAATTATCTGGAAATGCTTTCAGTGAAATAAACTCACAGATTTACAATCAACGTCAGAAGCACCTCTCCTTGCTAATTCTGTGCTCTCAGTGAGGTCAGTTAGTGAATCAACACAAGAGGTACGTTAAGTTTTCTAATCCAACCTGGTTCATTCGGAATACACACGTATCAGCATGCTTACCTAAAACGCATTTGTCTACCTGAAATCCTATTGCCTAACACAATAGGGATATCTTGTATCAAATCAAATCAATCAACTCAAGCATTTAAAGTCCATCACATTTAAAGGTTAAATAATGTCATGTCTCCATGCAGAAACGAATTATAAAACACAATGTATGAAAACAAGTGAAAATTACGTCTAATAGTGTAGTAAGTAGGAACGATCGTGTTATGCAGGCGGCAACAACCATAAGACCTGATTGGCACATCTATTAGAGATCTACATTATCTTGCTGCGCAAGTGTACGACGGCGATTCTGCCGAGCGGGAAGACAACCGAGCACAGAAAAACTTCGTATTTCGAATGTTTAACTCAAGCATCGAACGTGCTTTATTGTTGAATTCTGCAACAAGCCTTGATGCGGCTCTGAAACTTGTCGGGGAATTGGAGAGAGTAGACGCTGACCCGGTAACATCAGAGGCACCGCACGTAGTGCTGTAAAGCGAGCGGTTTCTACTTTTATTCATCCAACGTGGTAGCATGGTAGTGTACAACCTCACTATTGTCCTCGTTTACTGATTCCTTTCGGTTTCGTCCACGACCCGGAGGCGAAACATGTTACCGTGTTTGCATTATTCGGCCGCACATTTCGCATGAGCGACATCGTCACGCAACCTTTGGTGTGCAAATTTGTAGCGGTGTATGTATATATCGCGTGATTTACAAGTGTGCGCTCCATGTCAAATCGTGCCTTAATGTGCATGATTGGAGATGCCACTGTCGTGGGAAACTATTTATACATGAGCATTTTGTAGATTGATTAGATCAAATGTGGTTAGGCGACTCAATTGCAAATAGATGGGGCCTTGTATTTTGGAACTAATCACGTCTGATGGGTCACCCATGAATACATGATAGCCAGAACAACCTTGACGGGATGATCAGTTGAACGCTGCGACATATGTGGACGGTGACATAAGATCCTGAAATTAGCTGCAAAAGTTGGCATTAATCTCTCACGTGGCAATGAATACTGCACAGACCTCACATAATGTCAGTTGGCCGCGCCTTCGGTCACGAGGCTTTTGACACGATTATACGATCACCACGGTTTCGATTTCACTTTGCATGTTGTCCGGTGGATACAGAGTTACTGATCAAAAGGTTGGTGGGACGTCGGCTGCCGCAACGATACTCGAAGCACAGGTGAATTAAGACCAGTAATTCGTGATTACACTGATGCCTTTCCTGAGATAAAAGTGGTTTGAGACGGATAAATGTGCTTGGCCACAAAATAGACAGAGAGAAATCTCTCTGTTCAGAGACATCGCACAGCATGTAGCCCTAAGAGGAATGGTGTTCAAAATCATTGACCAGATGTTTTAGGAAAACGTGATCTAGACGTAAAAGTTCCCATGGGTTTCTCTTATTGTGTTGGAGAAAACAAGGATGAAAGCTCGCGATACCGCGATGACTGTATGAGGTTGAACAAAGTCACCATTTGGAATATGGGGATTTATACAACGGTTTGCATGTACCGCCAAACCGTTGTATGTCTTATTCAGGAATAATCGGAATTTCGAGTGGTCCAATAAATGCAAAGCAGTGTTCATGACCCTGCGGTGTACTTTTATGATTTGTGCCTATCTTAGCCGGGATGGTCGTCTTCAACCGACGAGTATATTCTAGATACTGACAAAAGTAACTGTGCAACTGGGGTTGTATTATCACAACATGGTCCTAATTCAAATGAGCGTGTAACTGCTTACAGAAGCCGGGTTACTGCCAAAATGTTGCGAAATTATTTTACAAATAGAAGGGAAATGCTATGTTTAGCATTTTCTGAAACAACACCCAGATTACTTGTGTGTCTGACCACCGCCACAATCATCTATCTCTCCATTGACGTCAAAACCTCAGGGATCCGAATGGCAAAACAGCAAGTTAACAAAAGATTCTTCAAGAATATGAGTTCGGGTGCAAACACCGAGGAGTTCACAGAGACTGCAAGTCTTGGAGCACGCAGCACGTCACATTATTTGCTCTACAAGATGCGGATTATGGCCGGTGGCAGACAGCATAAGAGTCCGATGCGGAAGCGCCTCGCATCTACGAGAGATGATGTGTTGGGGCAGGAGATCCACGAAGAAAGAGATGGAAGGAAACAGCTACTAATGTCGTTGCCCACTAAGAACATTGGACAAAGTTTGGGGGTTGACGAAGGGGCTTATGTGCTTGAGCATGAAAGTATCTATTACAAATGAATCATGATTCCGCGTTCCATGCAAAAGCAGATGCTTTCCTGATCGACCTAAAATAACTCGCATGCCATTTTTTTTTAACCTATATCACTATTAAGAGAAACAACAAGTAACTGCCCGTTTGAATGGGTCTTAATTGTTGTTTTGTCAACTTCCAGGTTACGTCACCTGTGCTTGCTTCTGTCAACCTCTCCCCTTCTTACATGACAACTGTGGAAAGACAGATGGAACAAAGGGTATTCCAATACACAAATATTGTCGTTCTGATAATTCTTGGAAATGGTAATGAGTGGGAGGATGTGACGTTGAGTAACTTGATTCCACTCGCAATTGGCCGCAGCTGTTGCATTATCGTGGACAATTTGGTCTAACGCTTTTACGGGAAAATCTTGTGTTCTAGTTTATTTCATGTTTGAGATTGTAATGCAAATTTTCGTCATAGTGGGAAACCGAGGTTCACGCGGGCAGTCATGAGGCAACCGTGTTGATCACTGTTCCACTAATCTCACACTAAGCATAACTGAAAATCTGGAGTAAACGGACACTGATATTCGTCCATTAAAGATGCGCAGACTTTCTAGTCCATCCGAACGTACACATACACACACTAGCTATCTTGTTAACTACGATCGACGACCACACGATGGGGCCACCAAAGCGTCTGCGCATCACTCACAGAAGAACATGGTTGAGCGGTTGTATTGAATGATTGGGTCGTGTTTTACGTGAAGTCAGCTGCGGTGGTGATATAGACTATTGGCTGGCTCTTGGAAGAGAGATGACTACACTATTTATACAGATGTATCATCTGTGACCTAGAATTCATACGTATACATGTATGTATGTATGTATGTAGGTATCCACATTCCCCTCCTCACTCATAATCAACCAAAATTTCGCTGTATAGTGCAATTAATTTTGTGATATCGAAATGATGTCAAGTTTCACCGCAGGGTCATTATTCGGAGTTAACAAGGACACAAGCTGGCAAGTTGTACATCATTTACAAGCCAATGTAGCTGAGGGTTCGCATGGAATGACCAAGTTGTGTTTAAACTGAGGTCAATAATGTGGTGGTCCACAGGGTTTTCTCGTAAACGTATGACCGCAGCCAGTTCGGTCAATCCGTTCAAATGAAATACAAATTGACCTGACACCAGGAAACCTTGTTTGACGTCTGTTCCTTTCTTGCTGTCAAGTCGATCAAAAACTCCTGAAGTAATCCACTCCAGATGGTTAAAGTATTGAAGAATCCACCCCTTTCGGGCAGCTATAAAATGATCGCTCAACAGGCTTTTGGTTATTACAAACCCAACTTTGGCAGAAGATCTGATCGTGGGTCCGGCGTTTCGAATTACCACAGCATTTAAATTCCTTTCTCTCAAGTGATGGGGCTATCAAAGATTTATTTACATTTACACTGAGGGTTTACATAAGGCGATTTGGTCTTGCTCATTGTGAGGTCAGTGGCGCAATGGTCGTGGTTGCTTCAAATGGCCTGAGAAGGGTTCCAGTCCCAACTGTGACAAGTATGTGCGTTACTAACGAGGTCGACCAACAGCGAAAGTCCATTATAGTAATTCTTTTGCAAAGTTACCGAATGAAATAATCTAAACGAATGCAGTAGCACCGACCAATCTCTTGATCGCATCAACCAGACTTGCCTTCTTACTCTCCTGAACTGCGTTGATCCATTTCAGAAATGTAAACTGTGTGTTTTACTTTTGGTTTATATTGTAACATGAAGTGTGAGAAATATTTTGCATATCAAGCTCAAATTTTCACCAGATGCAAGGTGTGGGTTCTTGTCGTCGTCACTTCTGAAACTGCAGCCGGTTTCTGATTCCCACTTGGAGACAACTAATAACCCAGCATTGTGGTATTAATGTGCTATCGCACACTAAATAGCTCTGTATTTTATTCTAACGCGCAAAGGCACTGAGGAGATGTTTTATGTTTGTAAGCAACATTTATGTGTTCGTGAATTCGACTGATTAACCGATGCGCAGACGAAGGCATATGTAATCCGCGATGGCTACGTCTGATACACCGTCATCTACTATTTTGTCTGCTGTCATTAGGCGACATGCAAATTCAATATGCGTTATTTATACTCCAAAATTATCTTCTCAAAGTGCATTGCTTAGAAATTACCTTAAGCCTCCGATCTTCCCATCCGTGATGGCTATTTCTGAAACTTTCTCAGCCATATCTACTGAGAGCTCCACGCAACATCATCACAGCGTTTCGAGCACTGGAGGTTTTGTGACTTCAAGGAAAGAACGTTTGATGACTCATGAACTGTCTCCTATAGCCACAGAGTTTAGTTGTCTAGAATTTGAAGATGAAGTGCATAGTTGTTTTCGCTTGTGACATAATTGAAACTGAACATGAACAATGATAATGTTACTCACCACTTATCTATTGATGGAAACCAAGTGAAACGTTTCAAAATCAAGAGCAGTATGTTTGATTACATTGCTCAGTAGGAAAACAGCCAAACATACCAACGATTGCAATCCTAGAGGTGTAAGTTTAAGCGGTTTTCCAAAAATACCTACCAGTGTCCTGATGATCAGCGTGCATCCAACAGGCTGCCTTCATTAGACAACCTCCTGAACAATTGCACTGATGAAAGCATTCTTTGAGGACACAATGTCGAGTCGGCAGTTGTGAACTGCATTTGGGCCTCCAAGAAATTCGCGGAATTCACTGACATGTTTTGTATCAAGCAGGATGTGAATAACCTGGATGAAAACAAATGACAAAAATATTCGTTCTCAGTAACAACTCAACTACGGAGTGCCTTCTGCATTACATCATGCATCTTTACTCATAAACAAAATGTCTGCAAACGAACACTTCAGTGCAAGTGTCCCAGGTAATGGTTTCCGAAGAACCAGCACGCTATCATTATACAATATGAACTGTTGATGTTATCATGTATTTGACTATGTTAGTCAAATCGAAGGTAATTTAGCAGTGAATAAAATGTGCCAACTGAATAATAACAGTTCACTGGCCGCAAGAAACGGAACAAAAGTTGGAGGACAATCTGGATGAGAAAGGAATTCAAAGGACGGAGAGCCAGTTTAATTCTGCCATACTGTTGGTGAAATAGCTCTGTAAGAAATTTCGGTCTTGTGTTGACCTAAACCTAATGAACGAGGTTACGATCAGTGAAACCGTGACCGTCCCAATGGTGTAAAAACATCTCAATAAAACACAGAATGCCAGAACTTTTACAATATTTCACTTTTTGTCTGAATACTTACCGCGAAACTGATGGTCATATTAGTGTGCAAAAGACTGACGTTATTCTGATATATACATTTACTTGTGACAGGCTTGTGATGTTTATAAAGTTTCATTGATTATTGCGTTGGCCAACAACGAGAATTAGTCAGTGTCGGAATATCGCGGACTATTATTTTGTTTTGATCAAGCAGCTAATCGCAAAACCTTATCGGTTCATTTCGTATGAACTTGGAAATTCAAGTCAGAGTTCTGATTAACGTAACCCGCTAAGTAAGCAATGTTACCACAAATCAACAATGACGTGTAATGAACCACAATAGGTTGACTGTGTGCGCGGCCGTATATTAAATGCACGTGATTCCATTTACCCGAAATTTATCGGAGACGGCGGTAGGGAAGCTTCTCGAGTATTTTTCGCAACATCCTATTTAACCGTTTAACTAAAATGCCTAGTTCTGATCACAGATTCATCTCAATGGGTTGCCAGTGCTTTGTAAATTTATATATTGATCAACTGTGGTTGAATATAGGCCAAGATGTTTTGTCCGCGTATGAATTTGAATGAAGGCAACATTGAAATTTAAGATATAAGATATTTGAACTGGAGTGTGAAGGAGTCCAGAGTGTTGTATTCCACTATTTTCTATCAATTCTATTGCATACAAAACCCAGTTTGAACATCTTTCTGAGCAACTGAAGATGATAGAATCTGTGTCGAGATGAGCATGTAGCTAGTTTAATGCAAAGATTATCAGTATCAGCCAAAGTCCACCAATGAAACTTGCTTATTGGCAAAGAGGACTACACAAATTCCTTTAGATTTTCCCAGCATGCTTCTGGTGTAATTCTTCCGTCTCTACGTAAAAGGGTCAGATGTGGTCATTTTCGAGAGATGGATTACGTGAATTGAATAGATTAGGTTTTGTCCAAGAGTAGTGAATACTACTTGGATTGGAACCAAACATACAGTTTAGTCACCCAAATGAGAGTTAGGAAATTACCTAATCAGCACGTTTACAAAGAATTATCACCCAGGTGGTTGCAGACACCATACATGTATTGTGACTCAAATGTACATAAATCCGAAGTTTCCCGGCGACCCATTGTATCGATGACAAACTCACATTACCACAATCGAATGAAACAATTAACAAAACTTCTCAACCTATCAGAGCTTATTCATTTATGCATAATTTGTCCGACACTTTCTAGTTAATCGAAATCGTATGCAATCTGAGTGTTATAGGGGGGAAATGGCATCTTTCAAAATGCAAACTTTGCTTATGAGTACATCCCCTATTGAGGCGATTTACGTCATCTGTGGTCGTGTGATAGAATGTCACAATGAACTCATTTATTCAGATGTTCTACTCTGTACACTGGAAATGTAGTTTTCATTTATTGAACAGTTCTGTCATCAGGTGGATGGTATGACCTCCGCCTAGTCTACATGAACCTGTGTTGATCGATATAATCATAGGTTCTTTTAGAAACAAAGTCCGTGTAACGCTCTTGAATTCAGGAAGATCATTGATGCCAAAATATCCGTGACAAGTTTGTGTGATCGTTTGATGTCACCTCATTGTTTATAAACGTGCCATCAATGGAGACCACTACCTATTGATGTCAGTATGTGAATACGTCTATGATTACACTGGTAATCCGGACATTCTTTTTGTAGGCTCTATTCTTTGTTGCATACTCAACCTGCAAATTGGTTCAACATAGCACGGGGCCCGTAGCTGTAGCAGTCTTCTCTGCTCTTTGCCGGCCTCTAAATTTCCCAGCATACATGATGACAAACAGCCGGGAAGTTCCGCCGAGAGCCTATGTTTTTCTTGCCCTTACGTAGATGATATATTCTCAATAGCAGATGGTTTGAAGTAAGTCGATGTAATTTCGTTCATGCTCGAGGTGGCTAAATCTTTTCTAGATTAGTCAGTCAGAGCATCGAACCGCTCGTTAATCCAACTCGCTATAGAAAGCCGGCAATGTCAATGCAATATAATGAGTTCACTAATCTTGCGTCTTTGAAACACAAGATGTCTCATATTTCTAACATTCTGAGACAAAACCGCGATCCAGAAGGAATGATTGAAAAGAACTTGGCAGAAGTATCACAACGTCCTATAGTTGCTCAGCTAAATAAAAATCCGTATTCGCCAATCCACTGTTTATGGGCGGATTATCAGCATATCCTCTCATTCGTATAATCTGTAACTTATCTGACCGCAACACAAGAATTGTGGTTTAGCAGTACGCGCGTACCACCTTCAAACTGGAAAGACAAAACACCTGTACAGGTACAAAATGTGGTCGTTTACACTACCTTCTATTCCTTTTCGTCAGTCTCTATCTGATTCAGAATGAGGCAACTCTGCAAACAGATAGATTAGCATTATCTAGCATTGATCAGAAACGGAGCCAGGACAGCAAAACCTTGCCATATTGAAGGATATATAGGGAACGTGAATCACAAACCTTAACCCTAATCATTGTTTTTGTATGGTATACTTACCGCACAGCTAACGGGTAAGTTCGATGCAACAACGACACATAACGACAACCGAGTTAATTGCCACTTCTGTACCTATTGGTATGTAACATTGTCACAAACAGTTCATGCAAACTACGAACCCTTTTTGACCAACTGTCCATCTGCTAGCGAGCACACCTCTGATTCAGTGTCATCAGTTAACACTGAGGGTGTCCAAATCAGCATATTAACGAATAGATTCTATTTATTTACTTCCTCAGTGACCTAGTGTTACTGGGTTTTCCTCATGTTTTACTTAGCATTCAGTTACTAACCTGATAAATAATTTCTTGAAAAAATTTTGTCAACTTGTTCGTAGTTTATATAACATTATGAGTGGTTTAAAAATATTGCGATTGTTTTCACGTAGTTTTGCTTAGTCTAGTCAAACAGGAACGAAACTTTAATGCCCAGTGGGAATGCAAAATCTGTGATCATTTGTGAGTGATGCTTAAATGTTATTGGTTAAACACTTCATCTACCTGCCAGTGACGTGGTCAACCGCAGGCAAGCGTCAGCATTTAACCCAAAACCATACAACTTTCAACACTTACTCTGACGTTAAACATTTCATCTTTCATGTTGGAGATTCGTTGAAAGTTAAACAATAGTCATCGAATGATATTTCAACAACTGTTTATCAAAAATCAGCTTGCTGGTTTATTGCAACAAATCGGATGAAGTTAGCTGAACTGGACGATCCCACAATTGCCTGACAGCATCGTTCTACAAAAACAGACTGCAACGACATGCATGTATAACGGGGTATAGCAAGGAGAACACAGATCCAACGCATTCAAATAATTCGTATTACATAATTGTGTTAGCATGCAGCAGTCTCCAACGTCAGTTCAGACCACCTCAATCCATTTGTTACTAACTGTTACACGGCAAATGAGAATCTAAGCAGTCTCACGAACTACTATAACTTATTTCATTGGGAAGTTTAAGGTCAAGCAAGTGAGACGATCTGTGAAACATAATACCAGAGAATGGAGGACCGGACGGAGCCATACAGCTACAACCAATAAAGAGAGATTAAAGACAATAAAGAGTTATTCGTTGTCTGTCTAATCAAAAATAGAGCGAGTAAAATATCAATGCAACAAAATAACAGATTGGGATTAGACACATAAGAACACCCCCGCTGAATATGATAACGCATGATGGTATCTCGCCCAAAAAGGTATTTATCACCTTCTATCGCTCTTTAACTAAATGCTGAAGAATTAAGATATCTGGCAGTAAAATGTAAGTTCACTCCTACTTCTTTGATATCACCGTCGAAGTTATTCATCTATATTATGGGCCATCCACTCGTTCTGCTAAATAGGGATGCGCCTAGATGATTGTGTTGGTGAATTATATCCAGTGCATTGCATAGTCTCCACCAATTGATGAAGTGAAATCCAATTTCACGCAATAGTTTCAGTAAATATATTGGCATAAATCGCGTGTTTAAACTGCGTTAGATAGCGCGAAAATAGTTTGTTTAGTATTCGGTATTTCAAAATAAAACTGTAAAAGGTAAGTTTTACACCACGCTGAGAAATATATAAAAGAAAATATTTCGAATTTATCAAAAGATGAATTAACTATCTACTATAAACATTACGATGCTGAAAATCTTCAATTGTTAACATTCTGTCATCAAAGCTATCGACTTGCTCCATTGCGCTTATCTACTTTCAACTGACCGTAAACCTGCTGTTTTAAAATATGGTCGTCATTCATCCCGTGGACGTTATTCAGTAAGGAAAGGTAACCGACATTCTACGTGGTTTCAGTCCATTCCGTGTATGCCAGTCATAACACCTCAGTGTTTGCAAGCACGTCCTACCATTGAAAACTAACGGTGTCTCTAATTTATTGCATTGAGAAGTGACTCACATACCGTACACGTTATTCCGATTATCATTCCATGTAGCTGCAGAGAAAGAACGAAATATTGCTGAAATATGCATCTTACATAAAAACTTTCCAAAGTGGAAAGAACTGTTTCAAAGATATTGAAGCAAACGAACGTCACATTGGTGTAACCAAGGGGAGGGGGACGTAATAGCTTTCAGCGCCACACCAACTAGATTACTTGCGTCAGCACCTTGTTTCAACAGAGAGCAGGGGCATGACGCTAGATTACTTACACCATAGAAAACGCCAACCTCTCGGGTTCACGATCATCTAAGAAGATCATCAGCATAGTAATGGGGTCATTCACAAGACCGGTTTCCGTTAGGGACGCCGGTTTTCTGTTCGAGTATTCGCACGCTGACACGCGTTGAATCATTGTCTGTATTTGCAATTTGGGTAAGTCCTTCACCCTACGCTGTCACTCTTTCTCCGATCGACCTATCAACGTCACCGCTATTGCAGTTAAACTGACAGATGATGTGAGAGGCACAGTTTCCAAAGAACGAACGAACGAACGGAAATAGCAAACACAATTCCACCATCTCTTGCAAGTTCAGCCTTCCACTTATATCTCTAGTATTGCGGTATCCATATAGGGAGGATTGACGTAAACCTGCCTCTTCG
>JTDE01000601.1:228286-251157 GCA_014338405.1 Paragonimus skrjabini miyazakii
CACTTATTGTGATTAAGAGTTTGCCCGTCGCTCATTGCAGTGAATTATGACAAACTTAATCGGTTATTCATTTGCAAACAGGAATTTCCTCACGAGCTCCTCCTCGGGCCGTGCACAAATTCTTCGTCCGACAATAAAGCGTTCGCTCAAAGCCACTTTTGTAGGTCACGGGCACAAAGAATGAGAAGTGCAGGCACTGCCCATTCCATCTGACTTTCCAATGAACAGACCGGTTCATTTTACCGTCCAAGCGTTTAGAAATAGGAATATCTAGGAATGGTGGATGGAATTAAACCGGTGCAAAGAGTTAGAAAATGGCCGAAATTGATGAATATTGAAATGTTATTGGCGTTTTGTCTGTAAAGGACTGAACGGTCAATATAATCAGAGAGTCTATCTTAGACCATTCCAGTCAATATTTGGCGAGACGGACTAAAATTATCAAACCATCAACCCGTTCATAAGCACATACATCAAACGCAAACCGAATGTTTTCCGCAATTATGATAACTAAGTATTTCAGGTATTCAATGTGAATAGATAATGAAATATCATGAACCAGAACAAAGTTACATAAATGACCACCTGTTTCATAGAGTGGAACGTTTGCGAACAGTGAGTCAACGTTAATGGAGTGTATTTTTTCGTGAGACACTCATTGGAATTTTCTCTAAACCACCAAATAACTCAACCAGATATCTCGAAGAACGGGAGCTGGAGGTTCCACGGATGAGATCAATAAGCTGAACTTGCCGTCGAGCGAGTTCTGTCGAATCATTATTGGCAGGGATAAATCTCGTGCGAATTTCGAACTTGTGTAATCCAGATAATGTTCTCATTATTAGTGTATCAGCCCCGGTTGTCTTCACTGGGTTTACCCAGACCTATTCAAGCAGGAGTGCAGTAAAACAACCCGCAACTTCCCTGATATTTGCTTTACAACTCGAATGTTATGGTCGCACATGTAGTCAATTTTGATCTCCATCCACGTTTGTCATTCCGGTGCCTGCGTCTGGTTCAACAGCCATGTCCTGAATATGTCTCCGTTTTTCGATAGCACCAGCTCTCATGCTGTGAAGAATTCTTTCGAATTGCCTGATGTTTCGGAGAATATGTCGGAAATGCTGGGATTCGGGCAGGCGTTTGACCAACGGTTCAAAGAGATAACGTGCAAATTGTAGCAGGCGCTGAACAATGTTAAGTGAATCGTATGCACGGACTACACGGAATTGAACAAACGATATGTTGAGCATGATGAGATTAATTTTCATCCGCTGGTGCCACGAACCTAATGCTACCCATCGAACGGTTACTCATGAGCAGTAGATCAGCTGGGGTTGGTGAATGGGTTGGGTATGTCAAGCTGTGATACAGCATCTGGAATGCTTAACTCATAAATCCAATCCACTTTCTTTCTAGCCCAGGTTTTATCCACGTTGTACGACCCCGCGTTTTACCAAACTTATTCGGATTTCATTGCATGGAGTTGAACCATTTACCTCAGTATGTTTCGCTGTTGACTCACCCGCAACACTGTGAACAAAATCCAATACGTTTGTATGTAGCCCACACACCGTTCAACCTGTTTTCTCTGCGACATTGCGAAAAGGTATCTAAGAAGAAGTGTAGTGTTTTATCAAGTATGATGAAGCGGACATCTCCTCACACACTCATGAGAGACTTCCAAGTCATTCACGAAATATGTATGCGACTTTTGGCCGAACATACTTTTTCAGTGTTGGAAGATGCTGAGCGAAATGCTACGGTATGTGACCATGACAAACTTACCTACAAGTCTCGGCTGGAGATTTTTAGTAGTTATCCTGTCCAGTATTGTAAGGTTCGTGACGAAGTAATTCCCACCTACAAAGAAATATTTGGAATGGACGTCCGGTAGGCGTGCTTGCCAGATAAAACCATGAACAAAAAGAATGCGGAAGAGCTTCAAGCGTATAAGCATGGGCAGATCAGACTGTAATTTGTACGCAATATTGTTTGCAGAAATAGAAAAACATGATTTAATGCGTTGTTTCGAATGTCCCGTTGAGTTCATTTATTGAATTGTGAATGTATTTAAAATATTCACGATACCTTCTAGCTAATCACGTTCATCTCATCACCACTTGGTTCACTTGCAGCTTATCAGCGGTGTATAAACGCTTGGTCCTGTAAAATATGGTCTTCACCAAATTACAGTTGTAGGCTAGACAACTAAAAATATTGCTCATCCCATGTTGCTCTAAGATAGACAGAACGTTGCAATGTCCCATCCTCAAGCTCGGTAATGACTAAATCTGAAAAAGCTACATTGTCCCTTGAATCGATTTCGTGAGACAAGCATAGGTTCGGATGAATGAAATGAAGTATGTGTGCAAATCAAAATCGTGTCAACCTACCAATTTTACAATACAGCTTTGGCAATATTATCCGGGATCTGTCGTTTGACCACTACGGAGAGGGTGTCGGATTATTTTGGACCTCACGGTTTACCTAAGGCCTTATTTGCTCAGACGAATCATTATAACGCGTTCCATTTGTTAACAGCCCAATCAACTAAGCAATTTATCACGTTTCTGCTGCACTCTCTAATACGTTTGTATACCACATTGTAATTGCTTCCTTATCCTAATTGATTACTATTTTATTATTGGAATCACGTCTAGCATCAACCCGTTTTAAAATATACATATCTAAATCTGTAACATTACCGCAGGCCGTACTGGAAAACTAGGCTACTAGAACGTACTATCCGACACTTCAGTTGATTTAACGAATCCAATGTTCTCATTTGCCACAGTTGGATATGATGTTCTACACCAGCAAATCCAAGTTTGATCCGAAGTTCTACGCCGGGAATGTGAACAGATTACATTTATTTTACAGAAAGACTGAGGTCCAATCTTTCAGTTGGGTTTATGTCTACGACCTGAAACGCTTACCCCGGTTCGCTCCATCTTGAATATGTTTCATTGACTAGCATTACTATGCGTTTCAGCATATGTTCTAGAAGGCGGACGGGTTATTTACACTATGAAAATTGTATTTCAATATTTTTATCCTCCACCCTTCCTGCGTAGGCTGTATCTTCTTATCTGTGACTGCCTATGATTAATCCCGAAACATGGAGTTAAACTTGACCTACAATATCTCGAAGGTATGCACATTGTTTGCAACTGATGTGAACGGCACATATGTGGACACACATAATATATACATTTGAAGGTGCTACTGTTGACAAACACAAATAAACATTTCCAAATTGAACACATACTCCGCCTGTGAAAACATAAACGTACTGCACCTTGTTTGTGATTGATCGACAGAGAGATTCCGCCCGATCGTCTCGTTGTTGTCATCTTACCGTGGAAGTACTATTCAATGTTATTCTTCATAACACGGTCAAACGTCTCCTACACCCTGCCTGCGCAGTAGCTCGGTCATCAATTCTTGCTGCAAGAATTCCTGCATCAGACGTTCTGATAAGCAACTGAATGGTGTCAGATTAATTCCAGGCTGAAATTCTGAAAGGCGTAACTGTTGCTCTCGCAGGATCTCACTGTATGTTGTTCGAACAGGCGCTCCGAACTGACACATTCTTCAATTCATGAAAAGAAGCCACGATAGCACTTATGCCCCGACAGATAGTAAAAATAGCCCGCCAGCTCTAACGTTATCGTACGGAAGAATAAATAACGTTTGTTAAAATGTCGCATCCCCATGAAATGCTTGGGTGCAGTAGTCTGCCATCTACTAAGGCTCCTTGATCTTGCCACCAACTATGTCACACCAAAATGTCTCTTTCGATGGGTTGTTCGAAGGGGGAAAACAACAACGGTCCCGTAACAAGTACTCCGTTCCTCCATTTGTTCAGAGCATTCGACTGTGTCACACGTATTAAACCAGAATCCTGGGACATACAATGGACAGGTTGCTCGTCGGATTACCTTCAACGTAGTTAACAGAACGCTACAAAACAACCGAGTCACACGTTTTATTTCCATTCTTCGTTCCTATAAGGATTTGCAATTTATCCTAATTAACTTATGTAGAGGACCTACCTGGTAATGCTTTCAGGGGCGCACATATCTCCTCGGACGACCCAAAATTATGGCTGACCCCCCAGTACACTATGGACTGACGATATAACGATCTGATCTAATGCGTGCTGTTTTCCATGATTACAGTAAATGCACACACATGCCACCAGGTGCAGAGTCTGGGAATTCCTTTGGGATTCACTTCAATTCCAGTACAACAGACATCACCGTTCATGAGATAATGATCAAACGGACCTTCCTGGTCATCTTGGAATAGTCTTCGGATTTAAATTGTTTTCCTAGAAAGATATCAATTTTCGCGGCCAATAATTGCTGCTCTGAAGTACATTTCCAAAGGTATCAAAATCGATATTACCTCGTTTCTCAGGTGTTGTCTTCAAGGTTGGCGAGCGGAATTCGTGGATGTGATCACCAGGAATGAAGCACACGCCGCTTGTGCAGTTGTTCTACAAATATACTGGTTGGTTTTGGCCAGTTCTGAAACGAACGCAAACAATCGCATTCATGCTGCACATTTGACTGATGGCATAACTGGGAAAAGGTGGATTCATTCAGTGAACAACGCATTAGCCGAACGGAACTCATTCATTCAACAGTGTACTATTAACTCGCAAGTTGGTCAGAATCGCGTAGTTTTTCGCATAACAGATTCAAAATGTGTTGGCATTTATCTTCCGCCTTCAAAAAAAGACCATTTGCGGGATTTTCCAGTCTGTGCTCCCATACCCTTTAGACTTGTGGAACATGTCTGGCGCGTTTTTCTTCCTACGATCGAGGGAATGCAGTACAAGGAATCACTTAAGGCATGTTAGGTTTGTTTATAGAAAGCCGATCTTATGTTTACAGGTCTTCATCTCTAACGCAAAATGTTAACGATCATGTCTATACCTGCCACTGATTTACTGTTAAGACATTCATGCTTGGTACTGTTCGACATACGCTCAACTTCATTTGCATCCGAATTTTTAATGGGCTGATTTTCCCCTGATTAGTTCCGATTTGCTACATTTTGTTTGCCTTTTATAGTTTATAGTTAGTGTATCCGGTGAATTCGCATTCAAGGTTCGACAGCATTTCTGTTGTAATGTTGTCAACAGTACGGCATAAATTCCATTCCCTTCGTTCGCTTTTCCGATGTTTTTTCTACGATTAAGATGGTCTCTCACCCTCGCCTCACATCAGGCGATATTGGGGCAACCGGTTACACGTTACTTAGTGATTTACCCTTAACTACCAACAGTCATTTAACAACACAGAATAAACCTTCCACCCAGTTTATTTTGCTTTCAAATATGATATATTACAAGCCTTTCCATAAGGTTCTTGATGAAGGGAGTTGGGACTAGTTTATAACCCAAGAAAACCATCTCGACTGATCTATATTTGATATTGAAAGTTTAACCTCCTTTATTCGCATGTTGACAGGATTTTAATTTGTACACATATCTAACTTCATTCACCCAACTCTGTCTCACGGAGGTGAATCAGTGCATTTGTCCCCAGAAATCTGGTAAGTATGGAATCTACATTCTGGCAAATACGAACGGGTGAAGCAAACTGATCAGCCACGTTGACTTCAGCAATAAAGCTGTACTGCTTTAATTGTACATAAGTAGACTAATGAACCATCGCAAAATGAGAATTCACAATGCTACCTCTAAGCTCACTAGTAGCCTCTTCATCCAGACCTTCGCTAAGTTAACACATCTGCTGAAAATCTATTTTAAATCTTCCCTTGTCTGCTCGGATAATGGCCTTCTCACCACTCTATCATGCTATCTCTTCGTTTGTTCCATTATGCTCTTCAGCGGCAGACATGTCGATGTGCGAATGTCGGTGACTAAAACTGAATCCCATATATTCAGTTCTCGTATTCACTCATGTCACTTTAACCGGTCCTGTAACGTCAGTATACAACATCTAAACCACTGTCTTCAGAGTGAATTACACAAATGGTGCGCACGTTTCTCGTGTTTGTTCAAACGATATAGTATTTGTGGCTTCTTCAGCACCGTGGACATTTCACTCGCTAGAAGCAGCCGTTGGTTAGAGAAAAGTGTTCCAAAGTCGTTCGGTTGACTGAGTTTAAGGGGAATTGATCGAGCCTTAATCATCTTCTCTGCTTCTGTTACCATGGTTTGCAGAACTTCACCATATATTTGCCAATCACTTGTAGTCAACTGGAATATCTGTCATATCGAGCGTATCAGATGTGCCGATGTGCCAACACGGTAGATACAGTAGGGTGCAGTGAATGTCATGTCACATTACTTTTCCGTGAAATAGCGGATTTTTGACGGAACACTGCATCGGAGTAAAAACCGGTGAAATGCACACGAGGGTAGAACTGTCACCGTGGCTCGTGTTACTTCCGTATATATTTCTCTGAAGGTGAAATTGTTGAAAACACATTCAGATCGGTTTTCCGCTGTTCGCTTTCGTTTGACGGACGAACGGCTGAAGTAGTCAGTGCGCACGGAACCAAATGCTAACTGGAATACAACGAAGTAATTCCTAGATATGTGTCATCCACTGGCCATGGATTGGCATTCTAAATCCAGCAGTCTACAAAATTTTGCAGGAAGTTGCGGAGGAATGAGGGTTCTTGCACAATCCGATATCGTCGATGAATACCTGACAATACGTGGGATGTTCAGTCACGTCTATTTCTTCATTATTGTCCATAATGATTGACGGTGCTGGAAAATGTTAAATTGGTAGAACAATAGCATTTGGCACTGTGAATAAGTATCACCTTCCTATGATTGGGACGACAACTTTTTTCACAGGGTTTGCAAACAGGTCAGAGTCCAGTTTCTAAGTCGATCAATTTCTCCTATGAAATAAAATATCGTACCTTTCACATTATACAGTCTCTTGGATATCAGCAGACTTCCAGGGTTCCGCTGATAACCTTTCGGCAACTTACCTAATTAAGTCTTGCTCTAGTTCACACATTCTGAATGGGCAAGCACAACAGTTTTCCTTCGGAATACCTGGATTAGAGTGAACGTTCTCAATGCTAGCGATGACAATGGATTTTTGACCGCTCATCGGTCCGATGCCATTTCTACTGAGATTGCTGACAGAAGTGCTCACTTCGCGTACTCGTACGATTGATTATAACGCTACTGTCATAAGCACCAGTTGGAATCATTATCAGTCAGAATCATCAGCAACAATCAGGCTAGAATTGGTATACATTTGTGAAGTTTCACTTGTTCTTATTAACTGGCCATGCTTCATCTTTCTACAACAAGGATTTTGAACCACCTTTGCATGTTGTTCAAATTGATTACAGTGAACAGGCAAAACAATAAAAAAATTGTGCATACCTGTCTGCTGTTATCCCTGTTCGTGCAGTCTTCTGACACAGCTCTACACAGATCGTTCGCCCCACATTCTAGCTCCGTCGTACTACGATCATCGTGGCAGCGTTGATCGCGCTTTAGCAGCCGCAATATATTTCAGTTCCGGATACTAGTAATTTGGATTTCTGAATTGCTAAACATCATAGCAGCATGAGTACTGGTTAAGCGAGTTGAGACCACGCGGCTGGAAGAAATATATAACTCAAACAAAAGGATCTAACAAATACCAAATGCACTCTAAAAGTCGATGGCTTGTTAGCGCCGACATTAAAAATGCTAGACGATTTTGTTGCTGTTTAGATCATAACGATCTACAAATTGTGTAGGATGCATACATTACGTGCCCAATCAAGATCCTCTGCTGATGACTCTGCTACGACGAATTTAGACTAATTGGCTGTACATTATTAATGAATCGGTTCCCAGTCCACGTATCTCATCCGTTGTTCCAGCTGCAGTGACTGTTTTTAAACGCAGTGATTGAAACTAGACCAAATCATGTGCCTCAGGTACAGTTTTTTAGTTCATAATACCTTCTTGACTAACGAATCCACATATAGAACTGACCCAGCTTGAGAACACTTTATCCGAAAAATATGTGATTGGAATGTTGATATGGCTTTTTTATCTCTGCGTTATATTCTCTAAATCATCGGTGTGTCTTTCTACAACGTTGAACACTGAATGCACGGCAAAGACATCCCGGCGAGTTGAATACCGAGATAAGTCATTCTATCTGGAAGTTTCCGAACAGCTGCGTTGACATTCAAGGGGTCACGTTAGCTTTCTTGGTCATCTAGAGGAGGTTGAGAAACAGGCTGTGATTTTCTGGAACGACTGTTTCTACGTGATGCTCGCAGAGGGCGGTAGGTCGCATTGTCTCCTAAACTACTATCACTGTGCGAAGATTGAACCGTGTATAACATTCCACATTCATTGGAGTCAAATGGAAGTCGGCATGTTGA
The DNA here is from genome assembly GCA_014338405.1 of Paragonimus skrjabini miyazakii. Lineage (NCBI taxonomy): Eukaryota > Metazoa > Platyhelminthes > Trematoda > Plagiorchiida > Troglotrematidae > Paragonimus > Paragonimus skrjabini miyazakii. The sequence goes on from JTDE01000601.1 coordinate 236,681, forward strand.
AGCCTAGTTTAACAAACCGTTGCGATTGTTTCGAAACCTTTCAATGAAATGACCTAAACCAAAATATGTTTACAAACGGACGAAATGAGGTTAGAGAAAGTAATAATTTTGGTCACTTGCTTAGGGGCTTAAGATATGCGCCTCAAATGTGAAACCGCACGACCTACAATACTTCCAACTTTCTCACCCATATGAGTGCTGATCCATACACGTATTGGTTTAGACAAAGAAGGCGGTTTCATCACCATGGAAAACTCGCAACGGGACGAAAGTGTTGATGTGGACAGCATGTAATAAATTGCAGAGCGCTTTATTTATTAAGTCTCCTGTGAATGAGGACATGCCAAGGTGGGTGTGATTGGTTGGCTACCACCATTGCATTCCAGGCTTCTCAAAACTGTAGAATTGACCGGTGATCAATCAGAAACGCTTAGATGCCATGTGCTGTACCTGTGCAATGCATCACTATGAAACCATACTCAATAATCGGAGTTTGTACTTGACTAATTGACAACACTTTGCTATACCACGCTATGCATTTCACGTGTCCACTGATTTGTCATTCGGCTTCCACTAGTCCTCCAACTTCCGCTCCAGCTTTTGCATTTGTCATAACTTGATCTAATTCTTGATGCGTGAACCACGGATAACTCGATATCTAATACTTCTATCGTAATTCGAAGCGCAATTTGTATTTGATGACTTTGTTACTATGATTTTAGTTAGAGCATCGAACAATTTGCTATTCGTTGATCTAAGCTTCAGCAAAACAGTGATCCATTGTGATTTGTTGCGAACCCCAAAGCTTCCGTTTTTCGTAGAGAGAACTACGTAGCCTTTAGGTACGTTTGTCTCAGACAATGTGGTATAAAGCCAGTCAATAACAAAGTAATAATCTCGAGAATGCTTGTCGACTGAACGGTAGGTGAATCTAAATAAACACGCCCTATGACTTATCAATTACCGTTAGCTGCTCCAGTGTGCAAGTCAGAGTATTATTCGAGTAAACATCGATGTTGGAATGTTATCAACTGCTGTGGCTCGGCCCCATACAATTCTTTGTGCACCATTGCGGCAGTAGATAAGTGATCTGGCAACTACCACATATAGTCAAGGCTATCCATGTCAAGGCTATCTATGTTTTCAACCGCCTCCTAGAATATCATGAATCCTGTGCATGAGATCACAACCCTGCGCTTCATGACAATCCGTTCATCTGCCACTTCTACCTACAGGAATCATATTTTTCTCAACCGTATTGTATAAACGACCATCTGAAAGCTTCGAGACTACATTACATTCAGCTGCTAAGCTCTGGTGGCGTTTAATGTATATGGAACATCCAATCGTTGGAAGGGTATCCTGTGTGTAACAGCCGTAACAACCAAAACTAATCCTCATGTACTATATGCTAAATAGCTTTACAGATCCATTAGAATGAGTAAGCGGGTATACCACTATTATCAGCTTGTCGTACAAAACTATGCGTCCGTTGCACTTGAAACGACCACCATGGAGATGGGCTCATTGCTACTCTTTTCAATAGAAGTATCCTGATAACCTCCAGAATTAGGTCTGAAGTAATGATACTTGAATTGCTGTGACTTGGGTGCACATTGTTTCACCTGTCCTAGACTGAATTCAATGTTGCATTCTATTTGTTTGCAATTATGGAATTTGCATTCAACACTCGTTATCGTTCTGGATTGCCGCATGCACAACAAACATTATCCTGCAGTCTGTTCTTATGCTGGGAATGCAATTCACTTCAAGGTAGACTCCGGTTGACTACCTTCATCGTTGGGAGATAATTTGGCGGTGTCAAATCACTGTTTGACAAACGCGTTGCACTTACGGTGTGCTGATTACTTTGGTGAATGTCCTGTTGAAGAAGGCAGTAGACTGTTTTTCCCTCCCAGCTGTCAATATCTCCCCCAGTTTACGGAATTTACGAGCACTTGCAAACGACCACTGAAACGTCTGAAGCAATGAAGAATTTATTTGTTTGAGACAACAGCGTTTTCATGCACCTGGCCGAAAAACGTTTGTTTGTGAGCATATACACCAAATGATCTGAATGTCTCCACGACAAGGACCAAGTCATCCAGTATTTGAGTAAGAAAACACTAAAATATTCCTAGGTGAAAATGATTTTATTTGTTGGAGCATGTATGAGACCTACTGGGGATTCATAATTTACGAATATCCTGTAAAATATACCAGAACACAACACGTCATAACGTTAGGCCCGTCAACCGCAACCGAGTGACTACAAACAATCACCAGTGTCCTGACTAATCTGGTGCTGTTGGATCACCAACCAAGATTGTTTTCTGCGACTCACGAAGCTGAAACACATCATATGATTGAGGAAACAGTATTTCAAGTTGACTAACCAATAGCTTTATATATTATTATACATAAAAGCGTCTAAACCTCAAAATAAACTGTAACCGTATCCAAAACCTGTGGTCCTCTATTTCTCTCGCGTCGAAGCTAACACTATATCCGGGCTAATTCATTACCTACTATTAATCCCACAACGTTGATGATCACAAATTAGCGTCGCGTAATAGAGCTTCTCATGAATGAACAACGGAACCTGCAAAAACATTTCATTCAAGTATGAACAGTGAGTTAACCGTTTGCAGCATTGATGTAGCGTCCGGAAAAGCGGCATACAACGTTAGTGAAACCTATTTCTTACTGCTGGCTGGCCTGAAATATGCTCTTCCCTGATAAATCAGACCTCTCTCCGAATATCAGCAAAGCTTCTATTCAGCTGGCTGAAAATGTTGCCGTTTGACCACGTGCTTCAACTGGACATTCAGAACACAGAGGGAACAATCTTTACTTCTTTGAGTCTAGGACAAAGAATGCCACGTTGAGAGATCATCCTACGGTTGAACAAACAAGCAGCGTTCTCCAACGAAGGACGTTAGATAGGAAACAACTGAGGCTTCGGAGGACAACATTACATAAGAACAGCAGGACAATTTTTGTCAAATTAACATGTGATATGTCAACGATGCATTTCCAAAAATGATTGTTCCGGTCGACAAATCAGTCGTATCTTTTCCATTCGTTGAAACCTCTAACACACAACACATTTTCACGTTCCACATGTAGAATAACGTAAGCGCTTCAGGTAATCAGCAAAGAACTTGGAATGAAAGGAGTTGGATGAAAAGCAAAGAAGAGATCTATCATTTCTTGAAATGATACGCTTATGACTAATGCGCATACTGCCTGTGGAGATATGTAGATATTCAATGGAATCAGAGCAGGTTTTCATTTTGAAGAATGCGGAAGTCGTTTTCCTACGAAGAGGCTTTAAAATGTCAGCTGGTTATTTGACCAGCTCATGTCAGGGAGATTCGTTCCTTGTTGGAATGGGCTGCATACAAATACTCGGTTCATTGGTTTCCGGTAAACCATACATTTGTAGAGCTTTGGTACTTACGTCACATGAAGAACGATGCTATATTCCATTGGTAAGGCGCCGTAACAAAACAGTCTGTAACTTACCGCATGCATGTAGTCTCAATAATATTTCACTGTGCAGTTTGCTTACACGCGTGAATCAGTGAGCATTATCTTCGCCCAATTCATATACTTTTGACTGCCCACTACAAAGAAATGGGTCTTTATCTCGGACCATGAATAAAAATATTTCCATTCTTCTTCAAATTCTGAACAACCCTCAGGTGCTAACTAGTTAGACAGCACGTTTGATATATTGCAAACAGTTGGAATCTGTATGACAGATCAGCTAACTTAATAAACAAGAGACCGTCATTATCAGCAGACGTGATATCCGAAATATCTAACGCTGCTCACTAGTTCTCAAGTTTTGCATCCAGAATGGTTTCAGTTGCGTTTTTAGAGCAAACAACAATTCAGTCACAATGTCACAATCCGAATTTCCTAAACCAAGTTAAACAATACATTTGCAGGAAACTGTTAACAGTCGGATGATCCGTTTAAGATCAATTTTACGTGAACAGACTTCACAGGATTTGCATTGAGGGTCTTTCGAATTCAGCTAAATGTAATCCTGTTACTCATAAGTAGGGTGGCCGATTTTATAAGTACGTCCTCTGAACACTGACCTAGAGAAAGTAATCTTCTCACCCTTCAGGAGATAAACCTGGGAAGACTGTTCCATACAGAATTACATCTCTTGTACAGTCGTCAAATAATGGAAACTGGTCTTCTCTAAAAGGCATTCTTGGAGTATAAGTGAGCAATACTAAGCTCCATCTATCTGACCGTTCAGTCTGTCGTGTAGTTACGAGTTCAGTTCAAATCGAAGCGACCGTCGCACTGAAGTGCATATCTTCTAGTCCGTGTATTTCTGAGTATATTCTTCAATTGCCAGTTGATTTGAATGAGCAACCGGGCAAACTAGCCGACTGAAACCAATGCAAACCGGAGTTGTCTCTTGCGAAATATGCCACGGTGACATCGTCGACAATGTCTAATCAATCACACAAATGGTTTATTATGTGAAGGATACCTGAAAATGAACTAACTCACTGCAACTCCACATTGCATTCTTTTGCAAAATGCTATGCTTGACCCAAAAACAAATCTACCACGCCATTCACTAAGTGCCAAATCATTACATATGAGGTAGTTTGAGTTGGCAGAAAGAAAATAATGAGCTTTGGGTAATTTAACCATCAGAACTCAATAAACACAGGTGAGTGATATGGTGTTTCTTCAGTATAATGTGACCACCATTCACAAGTGAATGCATATGATATATGTCCATGGCCATTATCAGGAAATACATCGGATGTGGGTTTTGCTATCCCTAAGGTGAGTTGGTGATCTTGTTGACATCAAAAACTGGTTCAAAGTTTGTGCATGATGATTCAATCATGCAAAATATAAGTTGAGCGTTGCAATGAACGCTGAAATTTCCCACGAAAGTGCGGCCAAAGTCGAAAACCTCGACGTGGCAATTGTATGCAGAATTAACGAGGTTCAACAAGAGGAGCTCGGTTTCTGCAACTCAGATGATTAGTTGAAAGCTTTGAGGTCAGAAACCAAGTTATTCAAATCTATTATGTTCGCCATTTTTACAGGGCCGCCATCTGCAGACCTAAAATACGCCAGTTGAAGAGAGAACGTAGCACCGCTCCTAGTGGTTATAGCCATACCACGATTAAAATACAATTGCAAACCTATATGTTTAGAGTAACTGACAATCTCACTGCACATCCAGTCGACCCCTAGAATAGTGAAGGGAATGTCATTCTAGTGGATAGTCATTGCATAGCAGTAGAGTTTATATGAATAATATATGGCGCGACATGTCTTATGTGTCAGAGGACACTGAACTGCGAAATATGTAGGTTCCGGTCGGATTGGAACCAACGGCCATAACAGCACGCTCAAACCTAGCGAGGTTTGAAGCTGTGCTGAAAGTTCAGTAAATGCATGTTCGCACCCATCTATGTGTAATCCAACAAATGTTCAGAAGGATTGATTGTTCAGACAGAATTATAAGAACGGTTTACGCTAAAATCCACGAACATCAATACTAGACAAATGGGCCTTCGCAAATTATCATATCTGACATTTGACTTAACACCGGTACCATTCTACTGCTTAATAGTGGTAATGGAGTACAAAGTGAACCGCCTGCAGAATAATATGTGGATCGTCAATCTCCAGGGGTCGTTGGCGGATTCCACATGACAGGGAGTGTTGAGCGGGTAACTGAAGCCAAACACGATATTTTGAGCTCGCAGTATGGTCTTAAAATGTAGCTGATAGATCGCTTTTTGGGCGTGGTCTTGTTGTTCCGGTCACCTGTTTGAATGCAAACTGAACGCCCAAATATTCTGCGAGCGGTTTCTCTGCAAAATAATTTAGGCTTGATTAGTGTCGTCCGGCGAAGCTTCTGTAGCTTCTTCTCATGCCTTAGTCGAGCGCTATCTGCAGCCTCAATGAGTTACCATCCTATGAGCTCCATGCTGAAGATTATTTATATATAAATTGAGTAAATACTGATTAGTCGTAATCCAAAAGCGTACAGATGAACCATTTCAAGTTAAAACGCGTGCTCAAGCCAGCGATCATTTAGATAGCCGAGCTCACCAGTCAGTATAACCATTTTTAAGCCAGTGTGCATGGTTTGTTTCGTATACTCAATTATGGTTCCTTTGCAAACACCTTTAAGGTGTACAAAACGTTCTCCTGTTTATACTGGTAAAGGTTGTTCACTTAATCTAAGAAAAACAAATCTCTTCCATGCATTTATCTCAGGATGATATATGCAAGATGAATTATTCAAAATCCGGACGCCTAGATAATTCCTCGAGTCTACTTTACTGATCGCATTGTTAAAAACGTGGGACGTTTGCATATATTCAATGTCTTTTATAGGACAACTTCAACTGCCTGACCAGCGCCCAACCACACTAAAACCATTCTGTAGTTAACTGGGATCGCTTATGTTCATGATTTTCACATTGTCAACTTAAAAAGAGCAGTGTTGTAGGCACCGTTTTTACTAAAAATCTGCACGTGATGCTTCTGCTAATCAGTTGATTGCATAAATTAACAAATATTGCTGGAACACACTTGTGGACAAGGTCAACAGCTGTGTTTCTGAACCCAGCTCGTGGGGGCTGTATACATGAGTGGGAACGAACACCAACGCTACCTTTTCATGGGAATATCTGTCTGCACCACTCAGACCCATCGTTGGATAGAAAAAGCGCCTAGGTCAATACAGAGGCCAGCCTTCGCAATAATGCTTACAACCAAGCGTGGACTATCGAGTATATTTCTTTGGCATTGTCTTGAATGTGACCAACAAATCTCTGTCAAACTTCTCGCCAACAACGGAGGGTGAAAATTTCGTCGGAGTTTTTCATAGTGCATTGTATATCGTATACACCGATACTCGTGATGATACCACATTAGAAGCACATGTGGTTAGTTGCGCACGTGCGTAAAATTATTTGTAACAATCACCACGTTATGTGGTCTATCGGTGCTGAATTTTCAACTCAACTTACCCTCAGACACACAACTAAACAAAACCACCATCTCCCTGCGTGATAGTTGGGCTCAGCAGTCACAGACCGTCGTCATCTCAATGTCCATTATATCGTCATTTTCTCGATTTACATGGAAAAGTGAAAACATTACTGACTATCTCTTGTCGATTACCACAACCAAACCGCGTGGAATGTTGTCAGCCTTCAAATTACGCGGCGACAAATGTGCACATTGATCCAATTTCTTGTGAACAACATGTTTTTAAATGCTATTCATTTAATGTTTAATGCACCACGCCCAGTTTTTCTACACGTATGCTTCCTGTGCTGCGATTGTACCTTGTTTTGTACCTGTGTTGTCAAAATGGTTGATCACTATGAAAAACTCCGACGAAATTGCTATCCGCCATTGTTGACGAAAAATGTGACAGAGTTGTTGGTCACATTCAAGACAATGCCAAATAAATATTCTCGACAGTCCACGCCTGGTTGTAGGCATTATTGCGAAGGCTGACCTGCCGTTTGTCCCGAAAACACGGCAAAATGTTGCTATTCACAATCAACTTAATGCTGAATAAGTATTCCTAGCAGTCCATGCTGGATTAGAAGATTTATTGCAAAGGCTGGGATCTGTATTGAATTGCGGGCTTTCTTTCTGATCAGCACCGAATTTGCGCCTGAGAACTATATAATTCGTGTCTAGTAAGACGTTGTTCACCACTCCAAATTGCAAATTGATTAGAGCAGTGCGGCAGAATTCCGCGCTCTATTGTTAATTATGCAGGTCTCTTGTATTATTCAGAGAACCAGAAGGTCATTCTTAGAGAGATTTGTTCGAAAAAGTATTAGAGGAAGCCGGCCATTAATTTAAAGTTTGAAGTTTCCTAACAATAAGCTAGTCTGAAGGGAAATGAAACTACTCCGTCCAACTGGGGTTATCATATATATCTCCGCAGCCTTAGGTTCAGGGCAGACAGCTAATCCTCGAAAGCGCTCATGATCGTTCGAAGCATAACATATTCCGATTGTTTTGAGCGCATGTGTTCACGGAACTATAACGTGTAACTCGTTAGCAAGTCACTATTGCGGTCACTACGAGCCACATTCTTGGGGCTATAATTTTGTGATGAAGAAAGCTTCAGTCCTCGCCTCTAGGTTTACCAGAGCAATACGTGCAACACCATCAAACTAACGGAGTAACAGGAGCATCGCGTCTGAATTCTTAGTACGAGTGGTGAGTACCACTAAGGAAGGGAATTCATATGTAAAACAACGTCATGGAGACGAGTCATTCGGTTGGATATTTTCCCTCGAACAAACTAACAACACCCGAACACGACCTACCTGTTCCCTCCCCCTTACTCCATATGATCGAGTATCTACGCGTTAGCATAATAGCCTTGTGTTTTTTATACTCGTTTTGTAGCGCAATCACCTCACGGATGTTGTAGAAGGGATAGGAGTCACAATCAAGATTGTGTTGCACGTAAGTTAATATTGAGTCCCTAATTGTATCAACAGCAAACTGACAGCACTCATTAGATATAAGACTGATATTTCGTAACCCAAGCCGTCTATGGGATTTACCATTGCAGGTGTGGAGGCGGCCATCGTTGCACAAATAGTTTGTGAGTTGAGGCAAATATACAGGGCGGACTGGTTGTGCGCATACTGTGAGCAAATCAAGTGAATTATCTGAAATATTAGTGACAAGATTTCCAACGAATTTGACTATTCTCTCCAGCTACCGGAACTGTATAATCACGGCATCGATGGATGCCTATTCAGGTGGTCAGTACTTCCACCAAATTGATTTCGAAGAACACGTATGCAAATAATTGTCACCGAATTCAGAATAGGATATGCTCAAACCTACTTCATTTTGCTCACACAGGACCCTTTTGTAGCAGTACTCAAATGTGAGTTAGTATGAACAGTAAAACTATATTTATTTGGCGATATTAGTAGGGGTTTTATACGAGAAGGATAAATACCAAATGGGAGCATTGGCAATACCTGGGAATTAGCTTCTAACAAATTCGGCAATCGTGAAATACTTTCGAGTGAGCGGAAGTTCAACGTCAATGGTGAACAGTCAGTTGGCAGGATCCTATTATGTCACCCGTAGCGTTGCCCAGTTTGGTCAACTTCGAAGCTCTGTTTGACACAAATACTTAATATACTGACGAGCTGTAGTGTCCGAAAGCTGCAGAAATCCAACATAAAAGGTCGTATTGGCAAAACCGAGTAAGACAACAAGTGTAAAATAATGTATGCTTATCACTCAACTTGTCATGACCAATACAACATCAAAAATAATCTACTGGTGACCGACAACGCATACATTTCACCGAATATCTCAAGATGAATTTGTTGAAAGTAACGGCTCGAATACTCTCCCATTTTGTTCGCATATAAAATCAGTCTTCATCTAGAAACGAACATGCAGGCCTACCGTCCTTATCGTTAAAGTGTCTCGATCTTTATCAAGTTTTATGAGACGGTTAAGGAGACGAATTGCAAGACGGTCAAAATCCTTCATCAAACCCACTGTTTCCATTTTTATGCACTACAGACGCCTGAGAGAAGAACAACCCACACATCCACAAAATGCCACACGCTCATGTTTACATGCTAACTGATCTCCTGCCACTAAACAAGTAGGATTGCTTTGTTCTGTCTCATCACTTTCGCCGTTGTGTGCATCTCGGTTCAGATTTTCACAGAGCGACCTACTAAATAATCGTTCTGGCACACACGTCAACGTCTGTGTTAATGTGGTTTATTGCGATTCACGATTAACATGACCATATTACTTTAGTCCTGTTGACTAGCTTTGCTTGATTGATTCACATGTATATATGTTTTGTGTTGCCACATTGCATGTTTGCGCTACGACCACAACCACTATTTACTGACGATACTTAAACTGAACGATATTCATATTCAAGGATTCATCACCGATATACGATGACGAACGTTGCTATCGATTGTGTTGACAAGATTGCTTTGCCGCTAGGGCCCGTTCACATTGGAACACCCTGTCCAATCCTGTGATCACCATCAAGTCAGTTAATTATTCTAAAATAACTATTCTTCTACCCACTCAATTCAATCATCATTTTCCCTCTGCTACGTGGTTATTCCTGAAAGTCATTCTGGATGTCAAACTGTATGTCATGGAATCCACATAGCCTACGTTTCAACAGTATGAAAAACGGTTATATTCGAACTATTCACAAAATCCTCAAATTTAACCATACGCTGTTATCGGTTTACTAAGCTGTCGCTGAACAACTGCTCAAAATGAGGAAACGCATCGTGAAAATTTACAAACCAGTATCAGTTTGGCCGCAGTACATTGTATGTGCATATGTCCTCAACCGATGTAGTTTTATCTTCCTTTGCATTACAACACTAGTTTAGTGTTTCCAGGCATCGACTCCTATGATTAGCAATTATTGACATATTATCTTACTGTCACGAAAATTAACCACACTTGAGGAATCTCACTATTCACAAACCAGAAACGCTTCCAGGAGAATTCAATCATCTTACCTTCATTCCATTCTACTTCAGAAATGAATACGGTAGTATCGATTAGTTCGACTTTCACGCTCCGTTTAATTTTGCTCAAGCTTGGATAAAATTTAAATGGACGTTCCTATTGCTACTGGACGGATTCAAACAATACACACAGCTATCAGCCATGGGAATTTCCTCAGAGCCCTGCTGCGTTGTGTTTTAGACGTCCATTGTTTAAGTACTTGTGCTGCCCGTAATCCGTATGCCACATCTACCCAACATATGTCTTTTGACAGTTCCTACATATAAAACATCAATTGATTCTATGATATTGTTGAAAAAGGACAAAATCCACGCCTTGGTGCTTGACAGCACGTGAAGTGTCACACTGAAATGATTGGAACCAGGCATCATGACGTTTGCGTTATTTTGACAGCCCAATCTGTAGCGAATATTTCAATATTAGACATCACCTATGGGCACCTACTATCATCTCGTAAACTTTTACCAATAGGACTAGGCTAAGTCGCTTTCGCATTGAAACTCATGTATAACCGCGAATAATCTTCACTTGAACCAGTCAAGGTTATGTATGCATTGTTCAACACTTGACGTGCTGCCAGCAGGTAGAAAATTGAAATAAATACTTCAAAACCTTGTTTCCTTATTCCCATTTCTGAATCGTCCCTGCAACACAGTGTCTTCCTCTTTGTTATCTTCAAGGTGAATTTAATCGCCTTCCATCAACTGCAACCCTGCAAACCTGGCGATTTTAAATACGTCTCAGCCAAGATGATCTCAATTTGGATGTGTAAGCAGAACGGTAGATTACGGCATGAGAATAGTTCCGAATAAAAAGCTGACTTGGGATATCATTACTAATTTCTAATGAATACCATTGGACATTTCTTCAATGCAATCAACAGTAGCTATTAACTGTTACTCCCTAGTTTACTTGATACGAATGGTATATATTTCTCAACACTTATGTGAGAAACAGGCTCGGCCGAACGTGATCGATGCACACATGATCTGGTGATAAACCCTAGAGATAATAGGAGATTGAGACAAATTTGCAAGCATGTCAGCAACAGAAACGTAATGGGAGAAAACAGATTTGCGATTTAAAATATAATTGGTTATCCGCCTTACTAAGACTGTTGTTTATGCTGTAAAGGTGTTGATCCAAAAATATGTTAACATATAAATGTACTGATTTCCGAAATGACGTTGATGGTCGTGTCAGAGAAACATTGTTAAAAAAACGGCAACAAATGAACAGGCGAAATTTGTGTCAACATTTAGAGTAGATTACTTCAGGAAAACATAGATATTGATCGATGAGTTGAAGGAAAGGCGAATATGTTGGTATCTGGCTAATCAGTGTTTCGTTAGCTGTACAGTAATATGTGTCTAATGGATTGAAATGTCTTTAAAACTTAATAATTCAGGGCCTGTTTATGGAACTCGGTGATCAAATATCTTGACTTACTTACTCATTATTAAGAACCTTGTGGGATCGAGAATAAAGCACAAATTTTTGTGCTAGAAAAGAATTATAAAATGGTCACGTGGACGATTGCGACGTCGATATTTTGGTGTTATTTAATAAGAGATATAACGCCAGCTTCTACTTGTCATGGTTTACCACGGAATGCGGGTTGTAACCAATGAATTCTTTCGTATAGGATTAGCACCGAAATAAGATATTCGTTTACTGTATCCAGGTGATCTCGTGAGAGAAACGTTAATTGGTTTGCGAGAGGGGAATGAGACTTATAGCAACAGTGGTAAACGACTTCGGGAACTTGCAGTACGGTAGTGTGAGGCATTGAAATAAGTGCACACTCTTTCCCACACAACTATCGACGTGTACACCTCTACTGTAGTAGTCACTAGTTACATGATTGTGACCATCCTTGTTTGTAAATTAAACTCACGTATGTATGGAAACTGGACCTGGTTTTACTGTCTGTATAATTTAAATAGAATTATTCGCATGCTTCCCCCAATTAGAAGTGTTTATGGGCTTGAACAGTAAGCTTACTCAATACTCCGAACGGTGTAAATGACAACTTCAGTGGATACAGCATTTACGTGGCAAAATATCATGCAGTATTTGGAGTTAGTGTTTTGTTCAGTGAGTTGGAATTATCCACCTCCAACAGGCAGCATCATATGCATGCTTATGATTGCCCACACAATGTGAACATTGACGAATCTGATGAATTTGTATAGGCGCTAAATTTTGATGTTCATTCACAATGAACAAACTTCATTGGTAATAGCCGACCGTGAACGCCGGTTTCTGTCTAAAGCGGATACTACATACAAAGTAAACTGCCGACTCACTCAGAATGAGGATTTCTAAGTTCATCCAAAAGATGATGCTCACGTAGACGATACTGAATCTGAGCGAGTGACAGTACTCATTTGAAGGTCATCTAGCCTTACCTAAACGCTTCTGTGTTGTAAGCAATAAGGCATGCAAACACACGCATTCGGTCTTGTGTGCAGGCTTGCTGACTTTTGCTTGAATCACGTGACAAGTGCAGATGCCAAATGCATCGCGTTTCATACGTCTATCCGTCTCACCACAAGAGTATTTAAAAGGCAGTCTCAATTGCAGGAACCTTCAGTTCACCGACGGCACAAAATGAGGGCTGTTCCCGTTGTTATGAGCCTTCTCGTCTTGCTCGACGGCGTACTGGGTGAGTTTTGGTCAATGTCACTTATCTCAGGCAAGTAATCTTGTGATTATAGGGGTAATCGGACACGTGTTAAGTATAACTGTTGTTGACACAACGTTGCATTATATGTTGAATGCTAGTAGCTATCAAAATCTTCAGACTTTGTATCACTGGTGTATTTACCTCAATCTGTTTTCTGTTTTACAGCTCAAGATGGATCAGCTCCCAGAACATTTAGTAAGTGGTTGATGTTTGTTGAACTACAACATGTTTTCTGATCATGCGGATGACTGTTTGCTATCAAATATGCATTTATGCAGAAATTACTGTTCACTTTATCATAAATGCAACCCCAAATACTCTACCTTGAACTAAGCTAATTTATTCCCATTATCATCTCATCCACAGCTAGCGAATTCAGTGGCTTCCTACGTTATAATCTGACACAAGTTAGAGAGCCCGAGAAGTTGGTGCAGGAAAACAAAACAATGCAAGTTCAAACTGATGTTTGTGATCAAGTAAGTTGCTTTTGATGTATCACATATATTGTATCACATATTGTATTGTACTGTATCACATTTATTTTGTTGTGATATCTGAAATGTTTCGTTATGGATGTAATATTTGTTGTCAAAACTGACCGTATGATCATAAATTTGTACGCACACATTTTGCTTCCGAGTTGGTAGATTTAGCAAAATATGCGATATGATTAAATAAGTTCCTACTGTTTCTGAAGTGTGACGTGCAACTGTTGCCATACACAAACTATCTCTGTCACCAGCACACATGCTTGAATGAGGCAAAGTATATGGTTTATGTTTTCAGATAACCAACTTGGTTCCATGGTATCAAGCGCAGAAGAATACTTCAACGTGTACCATCAAGATTGGCAAGCTAAAGACATTTGTAAACTATACCATATTGGCCACGGATGATTTTCTCCGAAATTTTGATCCATCATGTGTTACCTATGACATTTTATTGGCCAGTCAAGTATGGCTCTCCTCAGCATTCGGAGACAAATATTACTTGTTGGATACAGTGCTGGAAAACCGTAAGTTGTGCTTTTGCGTAACTACTCATCTCAACCACTTCCTTCGTTTTCCATATGATACAGTTTTTATTGAGTGCACATACTTTATTCCACGAGCAAAAACTGTATGCGATTACACTCTAACGTTATATTTCATCCATCTGTTTCAACAGGTAATCGTACTCAACCGGTTGGTCCGTGTAAGCT
>JTDE01000602.1:13908-36118 GCA_014338405.1 Paragonimus skrjabini miyazakii
ATTCGTACTTATTTGTTCACTGGCCAGGAGGTCATTGTGTAGTCTATTTACTTTTAATTGATGTTGCAGACGCGTCAAGGCCGCCTGTGTGTCCCACACTTGTGCTAAGGTTCAAACAGCATTCCGATTGGTCGCTCCTTTAATGACCAACGGCTCATTCGTCCACCCACATAGGAATGACGCTACGGCTTGTAAATATAGTGTGTACTTATAATGAGTAACGAGCTCTCCCTACCGCTGTTACAGCCTGTTAAGCTCACTGTTGATTGCATACAAATGTGAATACAACACTTGACCTGCTTCACAAAAGCCGAGTTTTTTTGTTTTGTCTGATCCGCTGAAGGGGTTTGCGTGGTAACTTTGTACGTTCATTCTGTAATATTTCTCTATCTTTGAGTAATCGAGCCGTGCCTCCAGGGAACAATTTTGCTGTTTGTACTGTATCGACCTCTTAGAATAGTTTAAGTTCAAGTTCATGTTCAATTTGCTCAGGACGAAACGGCTGTTGCCAATCGAGCGTCCCGAATATTTACACCTGAATGCCAAGGAACAGCAACCAGAGCTGCGACTGTCCCACTTGAAGAGAGATTCAAGGATATTTCATGTTCCGTTTTTAGACTGCAAAGCTCGGTTTGATTATCGCGTTATCTATGTGGACAAGAGGAATGAGGAATGGGAGACTGGAAGGAGAATGATCGCAAACTCCAATGACTTTAAATACATGATAATTGACGCGAGCTTTCTTCACACTACAAGGGACCTCAACCATGCTAGACAAGACTGACAGGTAGTGGTACACTCAATGGAGGAAACATCAGCGAACCAACTAGTTACAACTCCAACTCCATCTCCTCTTGAATAGGATCATCAGAATAGCAAATTTCCATAGGTATGCTGCCGCAGACGTATTTGTTCCTCCTCTTCCCTTAGCAATGCAAGCATTCTACCAACTGGGGAGACCTTTTCTAAATAGCAAGTGGTTCTATCAATCTGTTAACCCATAACAAAAACGTGTAAAAAATGAACTGGTCACCTGCAACTCACATTGTTATTAACGGACCTCCATATGTCTGATTCTATCTTTGGCACAAACCAGGATCCACCAATCAAGACCAGTTTTACCCTGCACGTCTTTTTTGTTTTCACGACGGTACATGGTTGGAGTTTTATCTTTTGAGGCCGTGCGTAGCGTTTTTTCGATTGAATGCATTTTTGGGTCAAGTAGGTTCGACCTTTGTGTCACACCGGTAGACAACCTGGGACCCAGGAGTGGGATGGAGTTTAGTTAATGAGAAGAGAATTGCTTCAAACCCACTGCCCCTGGATAGAAAACGGTGTTGGAGTGAATGCAGGGTGATCTGGTTGTCACCCGTGGTATCACCGCTCCTGATTCGCAGACGACGATGCTTAAACGCTCTAACAGTTTGGTCTCTGATCGGAGGTTCCCAATTTGTGCTGGGAAGGCATTCCGACCACATGAAAACGCTGCGGTACGTGAGCCTGGAAAAGAGGGATGTGCGCATGAACTTGAAAGGCTCACATGTTGATAGGTTACCATTTTGAGAAATGCATCAATACCAACGCCCAGAAAACATTGTGGCGATGTTATTCGACCAGCCTCCACTCTCAACCTGAAAACCTGTGCTCCCCAATACATACATTACAATGGAGGGCTTGATCATACACGTCTGTGTTACAGTGCCTACGACATGTGAGTGTGCTTACATGGCCACTCTGTCACAGATGTAACCTGAAACACTGACTGCGAGAAAAAACGAGTCATTAAGTTGACAGATTCCTTTATACTACCACTACCCACCAAGTCTTGTCCTCTATGCTAAAGAAGATCTGGAAGGATCTCCTGCCAACTTTATCCAGCCGCATTTTGAAAAAGATCACAGTATCGCTATGAACTACTTCATCTGGGAGCTTGATCCACGCATTCACTAGCCGAGTGCTGAAGAAGTTTGTTCGTACTTTTAAACGAGCCCTGCTTTTCTCCAGTCGAAGATCGTGACCTCTGGTGATAGCTTCTGAACCCAATTGTGCAAACAAGTCTGTGGACTTTACGTCACTTATGCGTTTTAGTATTCTGAAGGTCTCGATAAGATTACCTCTAACTCTCCTCCTTTCTATGGAGTACAATCCGAGCTCCTTCAATCGGTCATGATAAGATTTACCGTTAAATCCCATAACCATTCGACTTGCAAGCTGTTGTACTCTTTCACTACGCTGGATATCTTTACGTAGATAGGGAGCCCACGCCTGAACGCAGCACTCCAGGTGAGGCTTAACAATGTCTTTGTATAACGACAGAAATAATTCCGGTTGCCTGTTAGACAACACTCGCCTAAGTTTAGGCAGCTCGCTGCGGGCTCTTTATGCAGCTGCAGCACATTGGGCTGAGGGTTTGAAGTCGTTTTTGATCAAGACTCCCAGGTCTTGGGCCTATTCACCCATTCAGTGGTAGAAGGACCCTAGGGACCGGGTACTTCAAAGGGATCAGAGCTTCCAGTTACTATTTGGCACTTAGCGGCATTCACTGGAAGATCCCATTTAACAGACCACTCTGCTACTGTCTCCAGAACCTGCGTTAACGCGGCACGAGTTGAAAACCCCGCTATCTTAACATCACCTGCGAATACGAAGCACGGGTTGCTAAGCCCACTCACTAGATCATTTACGAACAGTAGGAATAGGAGAGGACCCAAAACGGATCCTTGAGGGACGCCGCTACGGGTTGTGCGTACCTCAGTGAATCCGCTCCCAACCTTCACTTTAAAAATCCTGTTACGTAAAAAAACCTTCTACCCGGTCAATAACTAGGTTGCAGATGCCAAACCACTACCTTAATTCTTATTGGTATTTTGTTGTACAGTTTGACACTTCCTATTGAGGCATTTTTATTTGATCCAGCCGTATACCCTAGTTCTGATAGCGTTGACTTTTTTCACCTTTTCAGTCCGCGCGCTACACTCAGGACGCTGACTGACTGTACTTTTTGTTCTTCAGTCGTGGCAACATGTAGGGTACTGCGCTGTTTGCTGTCTTCTTATCTACCGCTACTGGGCAACTCGCCTAATCTGGAGTGAAACTTTATGAGAAGATTCCCACAGTACTCAATAACATATATGACTCATTTAGCTGCTTGTTTTGCATATAGTACTGCTTAACCAGTAGTACCGCAGAATGTTTCATAATATTTCGTCATGAATTCGGCGGTAGTTATTTGTCCACGAGTTCCTCGAAAGCTGTTCTGTCCTAGCGGCTGAAGATGCTGATAGTGAGGCTAAAGATTGTGAAAAAGCTGGCTTACACCAAATGAACTGCTGTATATAACGCCCAACCTGGTTATAAAGTGGCCATGATAGGCTTTAAGATTTGGGTCAACCTTTTCATACAGTTTTTAGTGCGTACATGTACTAAATTAACACTTTCTCAGGTATACGCAGCAATACCAGACGCGAAATAAAAATACCGATAATTGTGGAGACCAAAAATATATTATGCGATAATTATAATTGGTCTCAACCAGTGCTAGACGACACCGATACGCGAAGTAGTTAAGGAGACTGAGGATCCGACTGTCGAGCGCACGAGCAAGCCAGAAGAGTGAATGGCGCGGTTGGCGCGCATAGGCTGACAAGCATGCAAACAAACAAACGCGATCGCATGCATCAAACAGACGGCAGTCAAAGATCCTCAAGATCCTGTGTATAATGTGAGCTATGATTTTGGGAAGGATTTTACACATCGTACAGCATGCAGACCGGGGTTATCTCCAGGTCACTACACAGTTCCCTTCCAGAAAAGTACTGCGAACGCAACCCTTAGATCTTCATGAGGACCAATTGTGACCAGCCACCCCTGGCTTGGTCTAGTTCATGTTGCACTAGCCTGCGGTTGGTACTGCAATTCCCAGACGCCGTAGCTGGAGGAGCACTGATGCCAACATTTCCTAACGAGCTCCTACTCCAGTGTTCCCACCTACGGTTTCGAAACGAAAAGGGGAGTTGTGAGTTCGCCTGTCGAGGTCCTGAGGCCAAACACGGTGGTCGCTTAGCAGTATTCGTGCTGCAAACTTCGATCGCTTCAGGACGGTAGCGCGCGGAGGAAAACGAAAAGCGACGTAATAAAGTTTGGACGCATAAACAAATGGAAAACTCATCTGGCAAACGTAAACATGAGGACATGCGTGTAAATACTTTTTTGATGTTTTCAAAAACGATTTGCGATCTTTTAGGTTTTCAAAAGAGTTTGCGATATTGTTGGTTTTTAAAAAGCTGAAATAGAATAGGACTTAACCAATCCTAGCCCTCTACCAGACGATTAGGCCAATGCACCCTACGACCCGAACGTTTTACGAGGGGTGTTGGCGTCGTCCCCGATGTTGTGTACGCTGATTACGAGGCGATCGGACGAGGTTGTTCAGAGGCAGTCGCATGCATTATCGCGGGATACGAAGGGGCACTGAAGGATTTCTCAGTCTTTTCAAAGTAAGCATGCTTCAGGCGGTCGATGCTCACTGTGGCCCGAATACTCCGGCGCTCGAGTGCGTAGAAGCAGTCATTCCGTTGAGGTACCTTGTAGGGACCTTCATAAGGTCGCTCGAGCGGGCGTCGTGAACCATTCATGCGAACAAACACCGATGTGAACTCGTGGAGGTCTTTTGGAACAAATATCTTGCCGCTTTGTTCTCGCATGTCCGTGATGCGGAGGCAGCACATATGCAAGCTAGAAACGTGAAGGTCGGCCTTGAGGACCGCGCGGATGCCAAGTAAAATCATTGGCAGGGCCTCTGTCCAACGGATTGCATCGACAGCGGCAAGGGGTGCTTTTAGTTTTCGATGAAAGCATTCGACCATGCTGTTCGCAGCCGAGCGGTAGGCCGTAGTCCGTGTTCAATGATATCCATGTGCGTTCAACGTTTTCGTAAAAGAGGTGCTTTCGAATTTGGGGCCACGGTCGGTTGTATCCGTGGCCGGGCAACCGTGAGATGCTACCCAACCCTCAACGACCGCGCGTGTTACGGTCTCCAAGCGGACGTCGATTATAGGGACGACCTCTGGCCATCGCGTGAAGCGGTCTACCATCGTCAAGATATAGGTTATGCCATTTGAAGGTGGTAAAGAACTTACAACATGGATGTGATGATGCGCTAGTCGACAGGTAATCGAAGGGTATCGGCCTATCGGAGCCGACACGTGGCGGTGTACTTCAGCTTGTTGACAAGCTGGGAACGACCGTGTCCATTTGCGAAGATCCTTTTGCATACCGGGCCAGACGTACCTATCGGAAACAAGTTTGGCAGTGGTCCGGACACAGTGTGTCAAACAGGCGATGTTGTAAAGCCGAAGGTGTGAATGAACGAGGGTGCCCAGCGGAGGCATCGCATGAAACCGTTCCCGGTGGTGTCTGCAGCGGAAGATTTGCGAGGCGCAATGACGAATGCCAGCAGGAAGCGTGGAGATCGTTCTCCGCATGTTGTGCTTCGGCCATAGCAGAGAAGTCGACAATACCGTGACGAACAAGTGTTGACACGCGTGACAGATCGTAAGCCACAACGCTGTCAGTACCAGAGACGTTTCGTACGTCTGTCGAAAATTGCGAAAGGAAATCCAGGTGACGCACTTTACGGGGTGAATGGCGTTTGGAACGATTGCGGAAGACGTATACCAACAGGTTGTGATTAGTGAGGATCACAAATTGGCGGCCTTCGCGGGTATACCGAAAGTAGCGAACGGCCGGGTAGATACCTAGTAATTCATGACCGAACGTGCTGTACCTCGTTTCGGCGGGTAGCAGACGTCTGGAGAAAAATGAAAGCGGTCTCCCCGTTTCATCGACGAACTGTTGGAGTACGGCACCAACAGCTGTGTCGGAAGCATCTTCAGCTATGCAAGTGGTGACGTCAGCGTCGAAATGGTGCAGCATCACTGCATCGGCTAGCGCGTCTTTGGTGCGATCGAACGAGTCGACGGCTGCTTCTGACAACTCGACGTTGCCGTTGGAACGGCCATGGGGTGAGTCGGTCAGAGGCTGTATCATTTGCGCGCAATGTGGAATAAAACGGCAGTCATAGTTAGTCATGCCGTTAAAACGGTGGAGAGCAGCGGGCGTTGTAGGGCGTGGAAAGTTACGAATTGCTAGTACTCTGTCGGTCGGCGGCCGAATACCGTGCTGATCGACATGGTGCCCCAAAAACTCACCTGCTGACTAGTTGAAAACGCATTTGTCCGCGTTGACAGTGACGTTATACGATGCAAATCGTTAGAAGAGCAACCGCAGATGGTTCTGGTGCTCTTCTTCGAAGGCGCCTGCCACCAAAAGATCGTAGATGTAGGAATGACAAAGGCCAAGCCACCTGTGATGTCGTTGATAAATCGTTGGAATGTTTGAGCAGTGTTCCGGAGACCGAAAGGTATGCGCAGAAATTCGAACAAGCCGAATGGTGTATTGCTGCTGTTTTGGCGAAATCGTCTGGGGCAACTTGGATCTGGTGCGTACCAGATCGAGTTTCGAGAACACACTGGTGCCTTTCAGGCTAGCCGTAATGTCCTGAATATGCGGAATAGGGTACCTGTTCGGTACCATAGCGTTGTTATGCGCGCGATAACCTCCACATGGACGCCAGTCTCCTGAATTTTTGCGCAACATGCGGAGCAGCAAAGCCTAGGGGCTATCCAACGGGCGTATGACGCTAAGCCCCAGCGTGTGTTTGAACTCGGCGCGCGCTATCCGCGGCTCATCCGGTATTAAACGACGAGCTTTAGCGAACACCGGCGGGCCAGTGGTGAAGATATGGTGCTGCGTTGCGCCAGTCACTGGCGGCAGCGAGGTCGGCTGTCTGAAGGCAGTGGGGAATCGCTCAACGAGAGGGGCGTAGATATTCGTGATGACCGGGCGATATACGGGACTGATTGAAACCGCGTTGGTCAGAGTTCCAGTAACAGACAAGTTCGTTTTGCGGTCGATTAGCCGACGGTGCCGTGCGTCGACTAGCAGGTCGAAGCACTCGAGGAAATCGATGCCATTGTTCGGTATTCGGACGTCTGCATCCCCAAAAAGCCACCGAAAAGTGCAGCGAAGGCCTAGGTTCAATGTACGTGAACGCTAGCCGTAGGTGGTAATAGGCGTACCGTTCGCTGCACGTAAGGCTGACTGCGCCTGTGTAAGTCGTTTGCGAGGATCCGGTAGGAGCAAGCTGGTATCTGCACCGGTGTCGAATGAAAAACAGGCGACTTCGGGGGCCAGCGACGTGCTGGCCGGCTAGTTTCCCTGATCCTTTTCGGAAAAGGAACGGAGATTGCGGCAGAATCGAGCACGGTTACCAAACTGCTGGTGATACCAGCGGTGCTCGAGGTTGACACCACCTGTGGGCACTCGTCGCCTCCTAGAAGTCAGCCGGGAGGCTCTTCCGTTAGGCTTACGTGTGGTTGAGTGCTGGCGCGAGCTTCGAGTGCTGAGCGCCTGGATCTGACGTGTGAGTTCGTTCACACGATCGGTCAGGAATGTCAGTGATTCTGGCGCTGGCGGGGATACTTGGGAGACCTGTTTTTGTATGTCTCCCAGACGCGATCGGTGGTGTCAGCTCATTGTGGCAGTAGTGCTTGTGGAGTGGCACTAAGGACATTCCGCATATTTCTAGGCAGTCACTGGATCCATAAACCCTTCAAGAGTGACTCCTCGAGCTGAGTTGGGCTTGCAAGGCGTTGCATATGGCGTAGAAGCTGTGAAGGTTTCCGGTCACCTATCTCGGTTGAACTCAGTTGGGCAATGCGTTGACGATTCGAAAGACCAATGCGCTTGATAATTACCTATTTAAGCTGCTCGTATGGTTTAACAGAGTCTGGAAGCCCCAAAATGTCGTCCACTACGTTTTTGACGTGAGGCGGAAGAGCAGCAACCACATGAAGGAGTTTCGCTGGTTCCGTGGTTAGGTTCCTCAAGGCAAAAGTGGTTCACAGCTGGACAAACCAGCTTCCAGGACTATTCTCTTTAAAGGGCGCGATCGGGACTGAAAAAGCACTGATGGAAACGTCTGGCGAATTAAACAGCTGTTCTTGTATACTTTCGACAGCAACAGAGATTAAACTTGAATAAATAAGTGAAGAAGTAGCGTAAACTTACGTAGGAACAACAAAGTATACCTGCAAAAGAAATTAAGTAATTTGTGGGCTCACCAGTTCAGTGCGTAGATGCACTAAATTAACACTTTCTCAGGTATACGTAGCAATACCAGACGCGAAATGAAAATACCGATAATTGTGGAGACCAAAAATATATTATGCGATAATTATAATTGGTCTCAACCAGTGCTAGACGACACCGATACGCGAAGTAGTTAAGGAGACTGAGGATCCGACTGTCGAGCGCACGAGCAAGCCAGAAGGGTGAATGGCGCGGTTGGCGCGCATAGGCTGACAAGCATGCAAACAAACAAACGCGATCGCATGCATCAAACAGACGGCAGTCAAAGATCCTCAAGATCCTGTGTATAATGTGAGCTATGATTTTGGGAAGGATTTTACACATCGTACAGCATGCAGACCGGGGTTGTCTCCACGTCAATACAGTATCACCAACAGCATCGATGTCTACTTTAGCCACTGTAGGATCGAGCGAACCGAAGACAACTGGTTGAGAATAATACAGCGAGAAGACACATAGTGTATTGTTGATCTGCGAGGTCAACGCGAGAGTAAACGGATACCGATACGAAACGATAATAGAACGGAGCGAAAAGCGTGCACGCAGCGGGGTCGTACGTTCGAGTGCGTGGTTGTACTTGTCGGTATCTTTACCCGTTTAAACAAATGTTCAAGTACATACAAAAGTAGGGGAAAAAGGTACAAATGGCACACGTAGTCCTAACATAGCGGAGCAAAAAGCGTGCATGCAGCGGGGTTGTATGTTCGAGTGCGCGGGGTGCTTATCGGTATCTCTACTCGTTCAAACAAGTGTTTAAGTACATATAAAAGTAGGGGAAAAATGACTCTCGTAGCACTAACATAGTTGACAATAACGAATAGGGTCGCTACATCAAAAGGTGTGGAAAACAGCAGCCGACTACTTGTAAAATGCCTTTTTTAACTGTTTG
Organism: Paragonimus skrjabini miyazakii; assembly: GCA_014338405.1. Lineage (NCBI taxonomy): Eukaryota > Metazoa > Platyhelminthes > Trematoda > Plagiorchiida > Troglotrematidae > Paragonimus > Paragonimus skrjabini miyazakii. Next base: position 23,009 of record JTDE01000602.1, read on the forward strand.
TCTCTAACTAAGCTAATCTTGCAGGAAGCTGTTCTCACACTATCAAACAATCGCATTGTAGTATGACCAGTGTATAATACTTGACACTTGAGCTGAACCTCATGTCATCTTCTGTTAATAAAAACTTGCACTCATTAGTCTCACAAAAATTCCCATTAAATCATAGAAGAGAACAATAATTTTGCTAATTCATTGTCAGATCAACACATTTGCAAAGATTCAGCAAAATCAAAACAGTGCGCACACAAGATAGGTTTAGCAGAATATAATAAAATCATGAAGATCGTTACAAAATATCCAGGCCCCTATAGGCTAGTCACTCAGAAAACAAATCACCAGCGTTAATAGTGGGTGGTTTGTAGTTCCACCCACCATTACGTCGCAAATTTATCGGTTGAAGTTTGGATGGGCAGGCACACTGCTGATGTGACCTTTGGCCACGGCAACTGCAGGGCGTGCACGAACTTTTTGTGTCAACACAAAATCGGAATGTGTAATCGAATGGCGATCGATTCAGCAGTAGCCAACATCCATTGTCTGACCAGTTTGGGGTATGTTGTGGGGTCAACCCATGGATCAGTATCTGCTAGATGTGCGACGACTGCACTGCTGGTGAATTTGGTAGAACCTGTCCCGAGCCACGCTGGATGGTGTTCTTTGATTCGTTTTGACAAACGCCTCGTCGTACGACCTACATATTCTGCTGTACAACAGCAGGACAATGAGTATACAACCATGGATTGGTCGAGGACAGTGAGTTTGTCTTTCAAGCTCAAAGTCAGCAGGAGGGATGTGGTGAACCAACTGCGCAGCGTTGCCGCCGGAAATGTGCGCCTAAGAGTCTGATAAAGTCGACGGTTTAGTGTCTCTGTTGCAATATCATTCTTAAAAGGGAGACGGATGAAAATAGCCTTCTTTTTTATCGTGGTAGTCTGACTCCGTGGCTTAGACACGATCATGTTCCGCGTTATGAAACGATCCGGGTAGCCATTTTCTCACAACACGTTGGCGACTGTCTACAGTTCCCGGTCTACCGTGTCTGCAGAGCAAATTTTCATCGCTCTACTAATCAGGCAGCGAACTAGGTTTCGTTTTTGCTTTTAAGGCACAAAACTATTGAAATTTGTATATTGCCCAGTCCAATTTGCTCTACGATAAACGGAAAGTTCTAAACCTCCATCTAGGCGCCTATTCAAGTTCACATCTAGATAATGAAACGAGTTTTCTAATTCCGTTTCAGAAATCGACGTGATGGCAGGGTGCGCTTGGTTGAATGAGTGGATGGCACCAGGTAGATCAGGCTCAGATTTCAGTAGAACGAAGATGCTGTCTACGTGACATCAACAGAAGTACAAAGTGCTGATGAACTGACTTTGCTGTTGACGTTTAAGCTTGCTCATGAAAATATCTGCTAGAAGTGGATCCATTGGGGACCCCATTGCGACCCCATCAGTCTGACAGTAGATTTCGTTGTCAAGTTTAAAATGAACGTTGAGAATACATCGTATAAGCAGTTCTTTCAAAACGGGTATCGGTATGCTGAACCGAGTGTTCGACTGGTTGATATGTTCACGAATGAAATTGACAGTATCAAGCAGAGGGACATTTGTGAATAGTGAGCAGACGTCTAGTGAACATATGTACTGACGATTCCTATTAACATGCTCTACGTTATCAACAAAATCGTACTTGTCCCGTAGGCTGTGTGGACACACTGGCCGGCGTATAGGTTCAAGTTGTTCTGCTAGCCACTTTGTTCTTGAGTGGTCCGGGGAATTGCACATGTCAAAAACAATCTCCATTTCAACTGAGATCATGTGACCGGAGTTATCGCGAGTAAGCTCAGAAAGTCAGTGGAAGCAACCTATCCTACAACTGAATTGTGTGTGAACTTCCGTTCAACACCTGTTTTCTTGTCACAACTTAAGGACGAACTTTATGTTCTACAACCAGGTGTGTGTACTCATTGATCGTACTACAAGGCGATTGCCTGATAGTGTATAAACATCACCCTGCGTATTTGAACAGTAGAGTGAGTAAAACGGCTTCAAGTGTAACTGTTGCTCATTTAACAAACTCTAATCATTCTGTCAGTAAAGAAGATGCTTTTCAGATTGTCTGCCGAATGCCAGGAAATCGATCAAAAATGGTCAGATTTAAAATTTTGACGGTTGCTGAGGGCATCCGTATTCGATTGCGCAATCCTGACCTCTGCACTTAAAAAAATTCGTGCAGACACTATCTCTCTTGGCCTACAATCAATCAAGCCCATGATTTGCAACAATGATCGCTTAACTGACAACAAATATGCCCCTAATGGCTGTTTCTCGTTGTTGTTTTCATACATATCGTGTCGTAATTAGCCTGATGATCAAACATAGCAAACGAGTCTTGTTTGCTACCTGGTCATTCTCATACTGAAGGTGTTTTGACTGTGATCTGTTCCGGATCAGTCCAACTAATAAAAACGTACTTTAAGAGGTGTCGCATATCAAAAATGGGGTACGGTTGGAAAACTAGTGAAAACAGTAACAATGAGACATTACTGAAGCTAAGAGACAAATAATACAAGAATTCGAAAAGAAATGCAGGTGACTGTTTAGTATGACACGGGCCAATATGACCCAGTAAACAGTAAGGAAATAAAATTCCTATCTTTAGGCAATTAGTGAACGTACAGATTCATATGACCACTCTGTCTAAATGTGTCTCTCGGGCCAAGCTTGACATTTTTCAAAGCAAATTTGAGGTATGAAAATTCCCATACTTTTTAACGCTAAGGATGAAAATCATTTGTGTCAACCAGCACGTGCAGTGGACAAGTGGGTGTGCGCTAAACCTTCGTTCCTGAATAGCAAACGTAACGTAGTCCCAACAAGCAACGAACTAAAGAACGCAGCAAGGTTTGGAAACAAACCGTATACTTCCAGCAATATTTGCAAATATGATAAGTAGTTGGCTCTAGCCTAGTCTAGGACCAACGGCAGCAGCCAAGAGGAAAAAGAAAAGAAGCGCGATGTGGGCTGCAGCCCACTCAGCGGCGCTCAAAAGCGCGCCAAGCGAACAGTGCATCGTGCCTTCGAGTGTGTTAAACAACGCCCAAATAGGTCCGTGTTAAACGACCTGGAAAAATGGAATAGTAGATGAGTTGTTAAGAAAAAATCAGGCGTTCGTTGCGTGCAATTAGTTACACGACTGAAGAAAGTGGCACTGAGTTCGTATCAGGCCTCCTATAGCAGGTGTATACAGAATTATATGTACAGAACAAACAAGCGGGGAAACATGGTTGCAGCCTGGATCGTTAGAGAAATCACACGATCGCTGGTCACTACGCATAACAGATGCATAATTCTGATAGCTTCCAGCTGTCTGTACACGTCTTGAAGTCTGGCGATTTCAAACAATTTTCCTTAGATCAACTACATGTGACGGACGAAAGCAGTTCTTCCGCTATGATTATGCGAATCCTGATTTACCTCTTCTGAATGAGCAGTGACTAATAAGGTGTCATAGATGGCCGTTGTGCTCATATCTTCCCGCTGGGATAGTGGTTCAAGTACGTACACATAGCTAACCTCTGTACTAACAGTGTTCTCTGTTATGGCAATGAGACATTTGCAATCTCAATGTCATTCGGTATGTAAAGCTAGTACCCGAGAAACTAGCATCACTGGTTGACGATGTAGTTTATTGGTTCTCAAAAAGTGTCACCTCGGTCTTCTTAGCTTCGTAAGCACAACCACCTTACCCCCTCACTTTTTGTGCATTGCGCGAACAATGAAATTAGAACAGTAGGCAATGACAGACGTTACTGCAATCCGATGAAAATTTATATATATATATATAAAGTGTCAAGTTCAAGTGAGGGCAAACACATCATAGATACATATGGAGACAATGTTATGATATAATTAGTTCACAATTTTGACGCAAATGAAACCGTGGCAGTTTGATCGGTCATTGTGTGAGTGACACATCTTGTCGATTCGCACCATGCCATCAACTCGGCCTCTTCTTTCCGTCCGATTTACTTAATGAAAGTCAGTTAATCAAAAGTCATGAAATACCGAATTGTGGCCACAGCTGGAGTGAGCGGAATGTGACTGACTAATCCACCCTTTTGTGCACAGAAGAGCCTTGTTCAAGTTTTGTGTTTGTGTAACGTGCGGTCGAAACCAGCAAGCGCGCACAGGTTGTATTTCAATTGTGTAACAGAGCGTGTTGCTGTGTTGTTGACGCCGTTTTAGTTTCCGTTTATGTAAGTCGTGTGCATGGCTTACTGGGCCTTTGACTCATGCTTGTTTCTTGTTGTATCCTTTTACAGGACTGTTGTTGGAACCCCAACTTCCGAAGAACGCTGTTTTCCGGTGTCTCTACATTGCCCCAGAGTTGGTCCGTAAGTGTAACGGATAACCAGCGGGTAAACAGCCGGCTTGCATGTTACAATTGCGACGGTGTGCCACGCACAACATGACCGATCAAACTGCCGCGGTTTCAGTTGCGTCACAATTGTGAACTAATTATATCATAACATTGTCTCCATATGTACCTATGACGTGTTTGACCTCAATTGAACTTGATACGTGTTTTGTTCGCTTCACCCTGACGACAGTGTTTCATATAAATTTTGTGTTTGACCTGGTGATAATTACCCGAAAACGAGCTTGTTCGCTACACCGTTTTTTCTGATAACTACTCTGGAGATTCTTAAACATTCAGGGAACTTATTGAACTGTAATAGGTATACCTCATTTTCATCATTTGACACTATGTTTTCAGATGGCTAGAAATGTGAAATGTGCAACGGATTTGTGCGAACCATCAAATAGGGTTATTTAAAGTCGATTGTGTAAATGAATCGTTGCCCCACGTGCGCACAGATGACGCACATAATCTGATATGCATGTAGTGGAACAGATGTGTGAACTACAATAATTCTAGATACAAAAATAACGAGTGAAGTCAAGGATTGGACTCACCAAAGATTGACAGTTATCGTGAGGCATCCAATGACGCTGAATAGTGTTCGGATCGTTTCAAGCGTAGCTGGGGGTGCGAAATAACAGAGCTGAAAGTTAATCCAACAAATGAAATGTTTTAAACTGGATGACAACCACCGACGTCGTAGGAAGAACCAGCAAGCGCGTGTAGCAGAGTTTATTTGAAAACGTGTTGTGTTGATGTTTTTTACTCAAGTCCAACAAAAATGTACAATGTAGTCTGATGCAGCAGTTACGCAATGTTAGCAAAATGAAGTACAAAAAATGAAATCTCTACATGCATGAGTGGACGTTTGTATATCTTTCATGTTCATGCGTTCGTGTTCAGGCCAGTATATTGACAGAGTGATCGGCTAGCATGCTGGTGATAATCCTGGCTAGTCTTTTGATGACAGGGCGTAAGTGCCACGTAATCTGTCGTTTGTTCAGTGACAAAACACCTTGTGCGAAATAGTCTTTGTTCAGACAGTCCGACTGTTGAAGTAATCAGCTACTCATCTTCCCAAAATCTTGTGTCGTCCTCTCTCCTTCGATTTTCCATCGTCACCCAGACCGGAAGCGATGTTGCTCACACTGGAGAACAATAGAAAACCGATTCTGGATATTACAAATTGTATTGAGAACGAACATCTGAAACAGCGCAATATGATACTAAAGCTTACTGGTCGACTTTCACAATTAACGTCCAACTGAAACTGTAAATGTATGAATATAATTTGACTGTGCACTTAGGGTGATGCTGAAATCAATTCAAAATGTAGTTTCTACATTATGTATGGGTTGACAACGAATTTGGTATATCGTTCTTGTTTGTTCTCCCAAGACGCGCCATACACATCTGACCTATTTATTTGCTAATAACTAATCTTTAACCATTCTGAACCCCTTCGATGTTGTTATTGCACACGTTGAGCGACAGACATCCAGTGTTTACTTCATACAGCGTAGAAATGAAAGATTTGGAGGAATGCAACGCGAACTAGTAGTTAGTGCAGGTTTCTCCTGTCACTTGCCGTTTTTGGTTAGTCGTTCGTCATATATGTGCATAAGTCTTCATTGCGCACCGAATCACAACTGCTTTTACTCGGTACAGTTAGATACATGAGTATAACCGATATGTAAAAATGCCGTGCGTTAATCGCCCCCAAAGTGGCATACGCTCTAAAGTTAAACCGGGTCGCGCACGGAACAGATTTTCAGTCAGTGTCGGCACCATTACACGTTAGCAACGCGTAAACTAGCACTTTGGTGACCATCACACGCAGTGACAATACGACTCACTAATCACGTCACTACCGAAAGCAAACAGAGTTTGAAAGCACATTTACCGCCAAGCTACTGAGAGGTCAAAAGTTCTCCAAGCCCATGTTGACTTGAATTTGACGTTGTCGTCAAAGCCTAAGAATATGTTCCGTGTGCGGCCAGATCTCACGTTAAGCATTGTACTCTGCACGACTCTACACTACTCGGAACGGTTTTGGCATGTCCGTTCCCTAAAAATCGCACCCATGGTACGCACCTATTATGGGTAACCTGAGCTCTTGTATAGATGAAAATGTTGTCAAGACTAATAGATCAGAGGAAGCGGGCGACGAATGATTGAGCAGTGATTGCTAACATCGAAACGGTATAGAATTCCCACTGAAAACAATTCATTTCTAAATCACACTTAAACCACTGATCCGTGTGAAGAATAAAGCCATGGGACGAATTTGTCATGGTTTTCAAATTTTTAAAGTTGTTTGTGAAGTCTAAAAACAGCACAATTCATCCCTGAACAGGTAGATATCTGTAACCAGTCAAAGTTCCTGACAAGACATGATTTCTAAAAGTGCGTCCATTATAAACGGTACAATATGTGTGGGTTTACTACAACGGGCATATCAGCTATCTATCCAACTAGTTGCACACCAGCAGACCATGAAACAGGTGGATAACCGACAAATTCTGGCCATTGCCCGGTTGCCTTAATCAGTGTGATCAGTTTGTTCTGGGCATTTTTTTGAATCAGATACATTTGGTTCCAAAATAAATTACAAGAAGTTTAAAATCAGTGCTTGAATGTCACCGGAAAAGAAACGCACTATTTTGTAGTCTATAGATCGCACCAAAAAGTGATTAAACACGGAGAGCGTAATAATTTTAAAATAGTACCATACACACTTGGCATAAGAAATTTTTAGAACCGAAGGTAATGTTAATAACTGTAACTTCTGAGCACCTAACTTTTGTTTTAAAAAGATTTTTTTAATTCACTATGAACGATCCCAGATCTCTTACTGACAAATAAAACCGTCACGAAGTATTGGGATGATTGCTGTTTTAATAATTATTTTGGAACGTTTTGTTCAGAATAACAAGAAAGTTGGAGTTTTCTCATAAATCAAACTTAGAAACCGAGAAATAGTTATTTCTTGATGCTGCAATCCTGTTATTTTCGTCAAGACATCCATAGTTTTTAGATATCAGTGGTGTGTATTTGTGACAAGCTTAAGATTACACTAGCAAGCCCAGAGCCAGCTAGCGCACGCAAAAGACAAAGCTAGAAGTGAGGAAGTATAATCGGAAAATGTTCAGAAACCAGATCATCATTTGATGTTTGAGTGCCTTATCATATCGAAATGGTGAAACAACGCTTGGAGCTCCTCACGCAATGAAATCGATGAGGTAGATGTAAAATTGAAGATGAACCTAATGTTCTATACTCAGATGTGAACGATCTGCAAACTTTTCTGCCGAAACACCAAATACGCTCATAATCCGCATCCACAGTATCACAGTTTGACACGGTGAAAATCGTCGAACTGTCTTTTTCAATTATTTGAAACAGTTGGTTCCCTTCATAAATTTGAACGAAGCAGTAAGAAGACGGACAGTGGTAGAACAAGCGAGCCTTAGTTGGAACATTGTTTACGCGTGCCAGACGCATTTGTTCATCAGAATGTTCAGCTAATGAACTCCGGCTGTTCACAAGGACGTTGCAGGTTAATGCGTGTCCGCTGAGATTTATCAACAGACATAGCCAGCAACGTTCAGCAGTAGACAAGGTTCCCACGGTTGGGAAGAAGAAAATTGACATTAAACTACCATCCAAAGGTGACACTTCTTCACTTCGAACAACAAAACGTCTCGTCGCCTCCATTAAGCGAGTGCACAATGCGGTTGAAATCGTAGTCGTTGAACAAACTCGTAAGCTGCCGTTACCTTCAGTAAAGGGAGAACAACCTATTGGCACCAACTCACACTGTATTTGTCACTTTGTGTGTAACTGCAGCGAAAGTCACATCGGCAGAACCGATGGGTGCTTGAACTTTAGAATGAGGGAACATTTGCCGAAATGGGTTCAGGATGTGACTACACAGTCTACTTCCTTCTTCCCAGGATCACGCAAACTTCCGGCTTCGTCTTTCGTCAGATACATGTTGGCCACCGGTCACCGGATTAATCCCGAATCGACAGTCAGGATTATAATGCGCTACGCTAATCCGCGTTTCCTATTTTTCGCTGAGGTGGTCACGATTAGTCGTCTCAAGCCAGCATTGTGTGCAGAAAAACAGTTATATGTAACTGGTGAGTAGTAGGGGATTTTCGTTTTCATATAAACTGAACATCACCCACAATTGATCGCATATGTCACATTCCCATAGACTTTCCAGTCGGCCCCTTTCGAGAAGAAGCACTAGAATCGAGTTTTGCCCTCATTTGAGCTCGTCAGTAGTGCATATCCTCGCCAATGCCTGGACTGGAACTCCGGCCACGCCTTTCATGAGGCAACCGTGTTTACCACAAGCCAGTGACCTCACATTAGGCACGACTGAATTATCGTTTTTGAACACTCAGCCACTTTCGCTCGTGAGTAATGATCGAAGTGGTCGGGCAACCTGATCCATGTTAACAGGCAGCAGTGAACAAAGGTCGTTGCACTTTCAAATGATGTAGCAACTTGTTCACCTAACTGGCATGGACTCTGATAGCATTTCTCCCCCCCCCCCCGAATCATGAGTTTGCCTGAGATTCCTATGGTTTTGTGTATTCCCGTTCAATATTAAACATGTATTCGGTAACAACATGAGCTCGGGTACAACTGCTTCAGCCCTGAAGTTCGTTGAGTGAAAAGAGCGGATGTATGAAAACTGATGGGTGACGGTAGTAACACCGTGTACGCTACGTAGTTAGTTTTCTTCGCCAAGCCAACCAATCTGTCCAGTCATTCAGATGTCCCCCTTCGAAAGCTTCACAATTAGGAACCTTCGATTCTATCCACCAAGTTTTGCTCGTCGTTATTTCAACAGCCTTTTTAACAGTACACTCCTCCTCTAATCATCCTGCGGCACTTCGAACAACAAAACCACTGTGTACATTCCGGACTAAGTTGTACACACATGTTGTCCTCACGAGAACCGCAAATTTTATGAGCTTGTCTAGATGGTTACCAAAACGTTAGCAAAAAGTACTATACCAAAATCTTAGGGATTTTTAACCAGTCCGGCTAAATTTCCGTTTTGCTTGAGTTTGCATGGTTCTTTGCACTGGAAAGAGGAGGCACTTAATTTACGTCTTCAGACTCCACTAGTCCCGCCCTTTTCTGGGGCTGGACCACAGAGCAACCCCGAATTCCTGAGATTGAAGTATTCCGTTCACACGAAACGTTTTACCTGTGCTGTCCTACCTACCACCTGTTAACCTAAGAAGACATTTCGTTCCTATGCGTTGTACTTCCTCAATTTGACGTTTGTGTATATTTTCGATCAACGGCCTATGAAGCGGAGAGCACTGATGGTCAAATTAGCATTGGATGAATTTGTCATTAACTCTCACCTGTTTAAGGGATAACCTAAACAAACATGATACAACAAACCCTAAACATTGATGTGTTCCACGACTGTTAACGCAACATGCGACAACCACTGACTTAGAAAAAGTAGATTGACAGCAGAAATGTAGCACACACAGCTTGATTGCTAACATATCCCGTTATAGTTCCATTTCTTGGCTGATCAGATGCCATACAATCGATCTGTAGCACCGACTTCATTGCAACAAGAGTTACGGTTGTTGATAGCCTATCCCTACAATCTTTAAGGAAACCTGGCGAGACTTCGTAACTGACAGTAAATGCATCAACTAACCTGTAGCTTTTTCGATCTATAACGATTCTATGTAGATTTAATTTAATTATAATTGACATGGAATATGGTTAAATACATGTATTGTACAAACTACTGAGTTCCGTTGATCCAGTGGGCATACGTTTTGTAATGCAAACTGTTCCCCCAAACTGCGGACTGAGCAGTTTAGTCGCATGGTAACATCCGGAGGGAGTAGAAAGCAAGGCAGATAGGCCCATACAGGCTGTGGCAAAGCAACTGCTTGAATCAACGCCTTCTGCTGGCAGAGACATCATGTGTAAAACTTGATGTGCTTAAGGATGACTGAGTATTCATAATTTATGAACGACTTGCCAGTAATCCGTAGTTGCGTTTTGATGATAAAGTTTCACCCTTGACTCAGAAGCTCAGTCAGACCGAAGAAACATTGCCAATAAATCAAATTACCAACTGTTCACGAGTAATTCTTAAACTATCGGCTAACAACGCTTCGGTGAACACCAGATCGATCTTATGATACCTTGAACAAGACATCAGGATCGATCCGTTACCTCATTACCGTTGAGTATTTCTTTATCGAACTTGATTGGTTTCTGTTCTGAAGTTAAGTTGCTCACACAGTTTGAATCATCACCAGCACCAATCACCTGGGGAATTACTGCGTCTTCCCTTGTAAGGAATTTTGGCCTGTTACGCCGAAATATGAGCGACCGCAACTGTAACTGAATTTGCTGGCAATAAGAACAACAGAAGTTTCCAAAAAAGAACTATCGAAACAACTGAGATCAACCCCGGAACTGTTTGATGATTACGCTCTCAAACTATATGACTGGTTGTTTTATGTAATCCACGGATTAAGATAAACGATGCAAAAACTGACTGTGTCACTTCACTGAAAAACATACGATCATTGCGTTTGTTTGCGATGCATTTGATTTCACCAATTCATCAATAGTATAAACTGGTAGTTGTATGTACCACGTTGAGGAAAAACCCGACAATTACATGTTTTGTTTCGTAACTCAATTTTGAGGAAATTGTTCGATGGACTTTTTCTGCCAGCTTAACGTGTACTGTTTCTGCAAATATTGTACGTTTACGGTTACATGTCTATGTTGAGTATTTACTATTTGAATGCATTGTGTTATCTTGTGTTGACTGGACTAGGAACGTCACAACAGTCGTATCAGCTTAAAACCAGTTCGCTTACAACGGATAAATATACCCAACCACAAACGGACTAAAGACGGGTTGTAACGAAATTTTGTTTCAAAATTAGTGAATTCGTCATAAACGGGTTAAATGGATTTTGTCATTTCAGTTTATATTTACCAGTGGGTGCGCACGAACAAGTCTCGATAAAGAAGGTTTTATACATGTAGCATAAACATAATACCTAAGTAGTGTTGTTATTTTGCTCGAAACGAAGAAAACACGTGAGTGAAGGAAAAATCATTCTCAGAAACTCGGATGAACAATAGATGCACTCCTTATGATAATTTTCGTTATCCTGTGAACATCCTACCCCTGTAAAGTGATACATTGACTCAGAACTAAATGTCGTAGGTGGGAGCAAGGTGAATCCAAGAAAAAACGGCCAACATGATGGAGTTATTCGGCTCGGAGTCGATCACCTAGCGATGGCGACGAAGTGATCAAGTAGATAAGTTATAACAATTATTTTACAAAGGTTGCATTACAATTAAATATCATCATCAAAATTCTGTGCTGTAACTAATCTTTCCTTTATAAATTTAAGTACGTCAGACGGTTCTTGATTGTTACAGCCTGTCACGTGTGCGCATCCGGTGAACCACATACTTATTTTACGGACAACACGTGAACTCTTTTGTCTTGTGTCAAAAACTCAGTAAAATCTGTTGAAGAAACAAAAAACAAGTCTACTCTAATACTTTAAGTGCATTTGACATATGCATTTTCTATCGTACTCTAAAAAAAAACATGAAAACTTACAGTTCCCTTATCCATCATCAGATATGTTGTTGAGGTACACCAGATACACATACGCGATAGAAGAACAACAGCTAGGTTTGTGTGGTTCCAGCAAAATATGACAGATGAATATGTAACAGTTGTGACACCGTTAAGTTCATTTCATTTAAAACACTGCAGCTATAGGTATCATATTGCGTTCCAGCAGATTGTTTAGACACGGAATTTGTGGTGCGTGGTCATCACTCATTTATTTTGGTCCTATGCAACTTGGACTCAGAATTCCAAAGAACCCAACGATGGATCAGTAGTTATTTAGAAAAACCAATAAACAAGTGTTGCAACTCAGTATGGAAATTCACCAGGGTTGATCACATTGCTCTGACTTGTAATTAACTTGTGGTTAAATGGCAGAATTTGGAGGGACTCACCATTAACCCCTAATTTGCTGTACTTTATCGCGTAGAATGTGTGATTGCATTCTACTTATATCGTAAACATTTGATCCCCCAACGAATTGATTGACTGGTGTCTCGGCCTCGTTGGATCATATCAGCACGAGACACATCGGGGAATCCAAAACCTACGGCCAATCAGCAAGCGTCCGGATGTGACTCAGATATCTATCCACTAGACCACAGGGTAACGGCCGCATGAGATGCAAGAAGTTATGTTCAGTAATCCCCTCAGCCTATGACAGAAGTACGCACAACAGCTAAGTAACCTAACTATGATCGAATTGATGAATTCAGGGACGACCGACCTTGTTTGAAGAATTTTGTTCTGATCAAGTCAGTAACCACCAATCTGTCTGATGCCGGTTCAGCATGAATTAGCCGATGCAGTTTGACCAGATGCAAGTAACTCAGCAGTTGATCATGATTAGTTACTTATAGCAGTAAATTTACAATTAGGATATTTTAACTGCATCATAATGATCTTTCTCCTTTGAATTGTGTGGGCTGTCCGACAAGGTGAACACTTTTTCCCAATCTTCTCAAAAAAATAGCGGACTTGGTTTCACAATAAAACGTAATTCTGCTACCGCC
>JTDE01000602.1:36218-156575 GCA_014338405.1 Paragonimus skrjabini miyazakii
AAACCAACTGCCAAATCATATGAACCTTTCCTGGATAAAGGATGGGATTGCCTCGTCAAGATGAAAACATACATCAAGTCACTTTTACGACGGTTCACTGGGCAAACCGAACTACGACGTAAATATAAACGGTTCAGGATATTAGTTATGAGTAGGTTGCTGATTGAACTGTTTTGGCTGATCCATCTTAACCCGGTTATTTTTGTAAATTTCTGATCAGATATTTTCCAAAGGAAACATGTCAACCAGGTATTATTTTTGATTGACATCACTGACAGTGCGTTTTCTAGTACGGATAAGGGATTGGATCTTTGTCTTCAGTTTTCATATACATAGGTATTGACTACCGTCAATTATCTCCAGATTCCCGTGGAATTCATAAGAAGTCAATTTTGAGAACAGCTGTTTTCGGTCATTCTACGGGAATCTGGAGAGGATTGAAACGATCAAAAGACCCAACTCTGGTGAAGCAACTTAATGAGTATGTTGGGTTTAGCACCAGAATCGGAGAAGCGAAGACTGTTGTGAGATTTGTCAACAATTGCATTGACAATAAGGAGTTTCCTAAGTTTTACTGGAATATTTTACGTCGTTGCAACGTGCCACTCACCGTTAAAACCTCACAACTTCATGCTCGAAACGAAAGAGACGCGTGGTTGTCAAAGATTGACGAATTAACGCGTAATCAGTCTCAGCGTGTGAATGCTGTCGATACGCTCCCCGAGGAGGACAGGAGGTTGTTCGAACAATACGTACAGACAGAGGTGCAAAAGCAAGTGGACAACAAGAAGAAAAAGTTGCTCTGTAGTCTGAATCCAGTCAAGCCGCTAGCTGATTTTCCAACAGAACCAGAACGGTATGTTCACAACTTTCCCTCTATAACGCTAAGCCGTATAGTGTTGGAGACGCTATCACTAGACCCAAAATTTCGTCCTCCGAAGTCTAAATGTAACCGCTTAGACACGGAAGTTCAGTTCGAAAATTTACATGCGCAACTAAACGGACTCGTTAGTTCTTCAGAATTTGATGCTGAACACTGTAAATCCACTCTCGTGAACGCTTGCTATACTTACCTGAATAACAAGGTACCAAGGTGCAGCTTATTGAAACGTGAACACTTAGACGCTGTAAGAGAGTTGCAATCCAACCAGAATGTATTAATCATGAAGCCTGACAAAGGAGCGGGAATAGTTTTACTTGACAAAACTGATTACCTCATCAAAATGTCGTTGATCTTATCAGATAGCTCAAAGTTTCAGAAAACGGACAAAGATAAAGATAGAACGACAGCAATAGAGAAAAGCCTATGCAAGTTACTCAGTCAAATGAAACAAGCAGACGTTATCGATGCTTCAACTTTCGAGCGTATCAGACCTACGGGAACGGTCATTCCACGTTTGTACGGTCTTCCGAAAGTTCATAAGGAGAGAGTGCCATTAAGACCAATCTTAGACATGCACAATTCGCCGTATCATGCTTTAGCAAAATGGCTAGTGGAGATATTAGAACCGGTCAAATCGCGACTAGCTCCTTTTAGCCTAAAGGACACCTTCAACATTGTAGACTCAATCGACTCAGTGAATGTCGGGGATGACAACGTGTTGTCCTTGGATGTGACTTCTCTGTTCACTACTGTTCCATTACAAGAAACCACTGACTATCTGTGCACCTATATTGAGAACAATCAGATTGATGTCGGAATTTCGGTGGAAAAAATGAAAGAACCATTGTTGTTTTGCACCTATAATGTTCAATTTCAATTTGATGGAGAGTTATACAGGCAGAAAGATGGAGTAGCAATGGGTTCACCTCTAGGTCCGCTACTCGCAGATATATCTATGGCCAAACTAGAGACTATTGAACTCAATCACATGGTAACTAAGTGCAAGCTCTACAAGCGCTGTGTGGATGATATTTTTTGTCTTCTTCCAAACGATGATGATTCCCAGGTCATACTAGATGAGTTTAACAAAGCACACTCGAATATAAAGTTCACTGTAGAGCTAGAACATCACAACAGACTCTCTTTCCTAGATGTCGCGTTGCTTCGTCGATCAGAGGGAACAATTCAAAGATCGATTCATAGAAAAAAGACGTGGACGGGTGAATACACACATTTTCGCAGTTTTGTCCCGTTGCAGTACAAAAGAAATTTGGTACGTTGTCTGTTGGACAGAGCGCAAAAGATCTATACACCAAACACTCTCCATGAAGAAGTAAGACATATTCGAGAAGCTTTCATTGGAAACGGGCACCCCGAGAGATTCGTAGACAAAAATCTGCATTCCGGCACGAAAAGTGAACTCGTCCAGACAACAGAGAAAAAGCCGGTTTTCATCTGTCTCTCTTATAGAGGTGAGGTTAACGATGAAATGGTTATTCGTAGACTTTCAAACGCGGTCGAAAGTGCCTATCCTGCAGCGAGACTTATCGTGTCGTTCGACACCTGCTCGGTACTGGTGCCACGCCTTAAGCATAGTTTGCCCAGGTTCTCTTCATCTTTCTGTATCTACTCTTTCACCTGTTGTTTTCAAGCAGGTTACGTTGGGAGGACCACAAGGCAGCTATCGGAAAGGATCCGTGGACACCTACCGAAATGGCTTCGCAACGGATTGAGAAAGCCTATTTCCAGTGCGACTGGCTCCCAGTTACTTGACACTGGCCATCAAATGAATCCGGATGAAGCGTTCCGAGTAATCTACAAGGTTCGCCGATCCTGTTCCAGAGCTGTCAGAGTGCGATTGTTATCAACGGCCGAGGTTATTGCTATCAGACTCCACAACTCCTGCCTATGTGCCCAAAAACAATTCGTACAAACCCTCCACCTCCCCTGGCTAACCATTCCACATTCACTTGAAACCCGAGCAAGTGTGAACCACTCGACAATGATGAGCGCGTGTCTCATGACAGTCCCGTGTAACACCAACACATTCATCAACATTCCCACCCTCCCCCAGTAGACTGTGATCCGTACCAATCCTGTGAATTTTTTGATGACCTATCTGACACATTATAATTTTCATATATAATACGCACTTACCCTATGTAATTGTAATAGCCTGATGAGAATGACCGAAAACAGCTATTTGCAAAATTGACTTCTTACCGTCAATTATTCGAACAAACATAATTTCATATTTGACCACGATCGTTTAACCACCGATTAGAAAGAAACTCGGTTTCAGTAGTTTGATTCCACTAAAACCTAAACTTAATCCGATGGGTGAGAGGTTTTTGAGGTCGTCTTGCTACACACCGGAATAACTGATAACAATTTTTCTTATCATTGTAACGGGCAACTTGTCCATTGAAAACTTTTTAGCTAATAAGTCTTAATAAATATGACATAAAATATGATAGCAACCTAATATCAGATATTCAGTACTGGTGGCTCATGATTGGATTCCTTCATTTATTTCCTTTTACTTGAAGTAGCCTTGCCAGTAATTTCTGTTTGTTCCCTTCAGCCTTATGGGTGTTGTACATTGTTTGACTAACTGGTATGGTAACAATTAGAGACAAATGTCCAAATTTACTTCATTACCGAGGGCGAGATAACGTCCGTGTTAGAAGCTTTGTTTCCTAGTCCTGACGAACCGAGATATCTACGATTTTCAATTTGAATAGTTTAGTATTATTAACCCATTATCCAAATGAGTTCCATTAATGTATACCAATTGAGCGTTATCTATCGGTAGCACCATTTTGCGGCAGTAATTACAAAACTAATCTAATAAGATCTTCCACACTTTGGTTAAGTAAATCGATGAGCGTTTTAAGGACTATGAACTATTCAGCATAATCAAATTTGGCTGTGTTTATGTAGGATAATCTGGTCAAGTCTAATGTGTAGCCAATGCAGCAATGATCAGTATGATAGTCCCCTAAATGAGTAAGTCCATGTTCAAATCCCGGCCACAGCAAAGGTACTCAGTACTCGTTAAGTATAGAAAGAAACGGTGCAGCCAGCCTTCAGTGCTTCTTTCCTAAGGGGGTTGGCAAAAATGTAAATGGAGCCCCGAAATCAAAAAACTGTCGTGAACTACGTTCAGATTTTACTTACGGACCCACTCATCTATTCTCTTTCTAACGGCTGAATCGGAAGTTTAGCAAATACGTGAATATTCCTTAGTTTGGCTAGTAAGTTGCCTAAACAAATGAAAGTTTAGATGGGCGGTTGTCATAACTGAAACTTTTAGGGTTAGTGTCAAATGTGAAACATACTTGTTCCAATTTCAATATTAAATCTTCATGTGGCTTTCGAATACACGTATTTCATTTACTGTTTCATAAGGATTCGAAGTAAGCCAGACGGCTGATCCATTGCCAATATTGGACTAACAAAAGCTTAGTCACAATGTACACTCAGCTGTTGGCCAGAACACTGTTATCACCTGTATGTACGGCTCGTTTAAACAATTTCAAAAAGCTCATACGCATCTTAGACAATATAAACTTACAGTGACCGGAACAATAAAGCATCTATAATAGATTGCGAAAGCTCTGAAAACAAACAGCCAGACAAAACCGATCAAGTTTGGTAGTATGCTGGTAGATAACCAACAGCTGCCTACAGTAATCATTTTTAATTTTTCAATAAAACGTACATATTAAACAGACTGGAGAATGCGCATCGTAGAAACATGTAGGGCATCAAGTAGTTCACTTCAAAACAAGTTAACACGATTCATTTTTGATAGCGTGACGCTAGAGACCAAGATTATCGGCAGTTTGCTTGATGTTGGTCTTCTTTCCAGCAATAAACATGATTTACGGCACCTTGATGCTGAATCAAAGTGTGAATTAAAGATCTACGAAACAATCCCAAATTTGATTCATTGATCATTTCACGTACAGGTTGAAGGAAGTGTTGTTTGCTAGGTACCTCGAAGTTCTGTCAAAAATGAACCAACCACAAGTGTGAACCAGAAATAGTTCCTCAAAATCCACATAAGTAGGGAATGCGGATAAAAAACACTCGACTGAAGAATAGCCGGCCGGCTGGTATGTCCAGCCTATCACATTCACATAAAATGGCTCACAACACAAGCAGTTGCTCTTAATGATACCGAAGGAACCCCATACTCCAGAAAAGTACAATTTTGGCTGGCGCATTGGTGGCGTGGCCCAAATGCAAGCGTTGCTATCAGTTAGTTGGCGCGTGACATGTAGAACAAAATTGGAAACGGATAAACGATATAATAATAACTGACAAGAACATAGTGTTTTCTTGATAACAAGTTTCGTAAGACAGTGATGTCAAACCTCTCTATAGAAGTGGTCAACCTAGAATAACCATTGGTAGAATGGGTAAGTATCTACTGAAGATAGTAAAGTTGAACATAGCTGTCTGCAGTCAGGTTATCAGCACATTTAGTAATTTCTCAGCATTCATACACATACTGGGACGAAGTTTATTTATCAGGATAATTCTACCTAGGTGTTCTATCCGCACGCTGTTTCTAAAGAAGAGGTACAAACTAACACGAGCGGACTGAGTGACGAGGTGTTGCTTACGAAGGGGTCGAATCACCCGGTCTGGCGTGGCCTATTTTACTCATCTAGCTGGAAAACCCCTTGTGCATGAAATACGAACATTCTGCAACCTGTGCACTGGTTCATATACGTACTTGTCCCAGGATGTGGCTGCGAACTAGTGGCCTGATCTTCTACAGGATGTATTAATTTATCCGTGTACGACGGTTGACCTTGCCAATTTGAGTGAACATCCGGGACAACCTCATTGTTAAATTATTCACAGTTTTATCCACGTTTCCCGAATATTACGTAAACTGTGGGTTTTTCTAGCCCTTTGTGTACACTGTCTCAGTACATTCAACTTTGATATTTAGCTATTTTTTCTGAAGAAATAACGCGAGCCATAAGCATAACCGTTGAAACCATTCAGATGGTGTTAGTATCAGTCTGGTTATTATCCTCACTTTGAGAGTACAAACAAAATGGCCTCTTCTTCTCTTTATTTGGAAATGAACAACTGTAGTCACTCAGTCAGTAAGCTGGTCAGGCCTGTCATTTTCTGAGTTAGCTAATCACAGAAGTATTTCTAATCGAAATTTACAAAAGATTTGGCGACAATTTTGATTTTATTTTTCAGCATAGCGTCTATCGACTACAACAAAGAGTCCTGGATTTTCCGGGAAGATTGCATTGCAAAAGTTACGGATGAATTGTTGTAAGTAGTGCCATTGCTTACTACTACGGATGAAAGGCGGGCTTCCGTTGATAGTAAAAAGTATAATCGTTTGTACAACTATTTTCAGTTGGTTTGTTTACTTACTTTGCCGTCACATTTGCTTAAATGAAACCGATATATCGGCGAAGTGAACCACTTCCTCGTGGTACTGACTGGGCAATTTCTGCACGAATAGTGATTAGTTAGGCGTTAAGCAACTCCAGATAGGCCAATCACTCTGACTGGTTTCAACGTACTGATTACATTCGATCGAGAAAATGAAAATACCGTCAGCGCCTCCATGTTGGTGTCTTCCAGTACACAGGTTAGGCGAACAAATTACACTTATTCAGAATCTGGCCATATATGTCTGCCAAACGTTGGCTTGTTGGCAAATGCTCGTATGCATCGACGCAGAAATGGTGCAGGACAAAAAGCAGATGCTAGGCTCCCTTCAATCTCTGACCACGCCGACAAAGACCGCAGCTTTTCGACCGAAATTAGTCTCAGTCAACACACGAGGCATTCGTATCCCGTCAGACCCAACCGCGAGAAGATCAGATACATAAAAGCTATCGAACCAAATTAGTATCAGTAGGAATCGGTTTTTCTTGTGAGACTTGCCAATGAGTTGGAGCCGTCTTGCTCCATTCGACGCGAACTTCATCAATCTTTTCTATCACATTTCCTTGATCGTAGTATAGACAGCGTCAGGACTCGTCTATATATTGTGGTGTAGCAGAAAAGTATTGTACTTACTGCCCATTCGACCACCGCCTCACAGCCAAACATGACGTCGGATACTGAGTTACAAGCTGTCGAGTATTCCGAGTGGTTTCCCCATTTGACCCAAATAGCAATAATCCCAGTGGAGTCCAACGACCAGGCTTTCTTACATAGCGATGAATTGCTACCGGTTATCCACGGCCTTCACGGAGACATTTTCATAATGTTGCAGGCAAAGTCACTACTAAATACGCACGTCTAACGAGCTTTTCCGTACACCCGGTAACTGGTCACTCGATAATGTGCTTGTATCGCTGCGGGAGCTTACAAGAAACAAAAGCGGATATGGGAACCTAAATTCGTTGCGATTCTAACTCTATACCATCGACGTTTAGAAAACGCCGCTTTTGCAGTTTTTTCCCTGAAAACTGGATAACTGCCTACAAGACGAGCCGCAGCCTCACGGATAATGACAACGAGTACTAGTTCGAAGTATTATCGGCTCATCCATACATCGACGAGAGGCCATCACGTACCATTCTGCCTCCGGACTTTACCTTAGTCAATCTGATCACTAAGGAGAAATCTTTCCGCACTAAAACGAGCATGGAAAACACCGCTTCCGGTTTGGGCAAATATTTGAAACGTATGATAGCTGATTTTTCGGCTGGATGTTTCTCCTTTTTCCTGCTAACTGAAGGTTGTCAAATTCATCTTTCTCGCTTCCACCTCATGCTTGTTCCTAAGGCGATTAACCCTTCCTCTCCCAGCAAATTGAGACCTATCGCCGTATCTTCAACGTTGTTACCTTCTTTCTACAAGACACTGGATGATCGTTGAAATGCGTGTTTGCCACTGCCCGCTGTTCAATTCGTATTCCTACACATCAAGGAGACCTCACCACTCCATGCACTGCTCCGGAACTCATGCATCACGTCTTCCAGCCTGTGTGCGGCCTTGGTTGATGTGTCCAGTACGTTCAATCCTATCTCGCAGGGCTCAGTTATCAGATCGACTCAAGCTTCCTGTTCTCCTTCACCTCTAACACAATACACTGCTGATTCTTATCGGAATTATTCCACTACGTTCGAAGGTTTCGCCCTCCGGTCCAAGCGTGGTGTTCGCCATGGTGATCCAGTGTCGCCGCTGTTATTCATCATGCCAATGGATGAGGTGTTGGCTGTATCTCGTCCGGAGTTTGGCTATCAGTTCCACGACTTCCAGTACGCCGACAATCTGATTCTCCTACCGAGAATCCAACGCTTCTCTCTGAGAAACTTCGAGCCGCCGCCAGTTCTCTCAAGCTATTCGGATAACAAGTAATCAATTGTGGCGACCATAAACACGACACAACAGTTATAGCCGACGAATCCATTGATTTTGGCCCGGATATTATACAATCACTAGGCGCCTCTGATAACATGACCTGTCGGTATCCCGTTTATATGGAAAGGT
This sequence comes from Paragonimus skrjabini miyazakii, assembly GCA_014338405.1. Classification (NCBI taxonomy): domain Eukaryota; kingdom Metazoa; phylum Platyhelminthes; class Trematoda; order Plagiorchiida; family Troglotrematidae; genus Paragonimus; species Paragonimus skrjabini miyazakii. Next base: position 44,593 of record JTDE01000602.1, read on the forward strand.
AATGTGTTTACTATTAACCGACTGCAGCTTCGTACGATGATGGATAAGACAACCAAAGGGTAGCTAAAGCTGCATTAGCACCTCCACCTTCTGAGACAGCATCTTATCCTCTAGATCAATCACTCGCTAGTTTTGAGCCGAGTCCGCCGAAATACACTCAGTGCTCTGAACTGTAAAATTCGCCAGTTTGTTTGGCAGTGGCTCCGCCTTCCTAAAGACATATCAATCAGATACATTGACACCCCAGTATGTTTGGGCGGTCTGGGCATCCCGAGGTCGTACACCATTATTCCCATCTCGCGCAAATCTCGAGTAGCGAGACTGTTATGCAGTTAACGTTCAGTTCTGCGGAACGTGGTCAAATATAATTTGTTTTGCCCTATCTTGAGGGGCTGAACGTCCAAGTACGCGTTCAAGGTGTAGTGGTGACGAACAAGGAGGAAGCTAATGTGGCGTGGCTGGTTAAGCTTTTACATAGGCTAGACGGCTGTGGTCTTCATTAAGTATCTTGTTCTCCAATTTACAATCACTGGCTGTTGAATCCAGACCGCATATCCCCAGGATCTCTGTTCATGTCATCCAGTTTCGATACAGTCCTTTTTGGACCAATGTCCGGAATTCTTAAAGTGGCCAAAGTGGCAACTTAGTCCTCTGTCGTAGCATCTGCAGTCAACCGGAAAGCCTTGCTCATATTCTACAAACTTACTGAATCACTGACGATATACGTTGTGTTCGACACAACCGGGCGGCCCTGGACTTAGCGAAAAGGATTAAGAGCCTTCGAGAAGCTACCAGTAACAACGGCAAGCTCGTTCATCAAACCCGTCGTCATCGTGGTTCGTGAAGGCGCTGCTGTGGTGCTTGACGTCAGTATATTGGTCGACTACCGAAGTTAATTCGTCTGGACGGACAAGGTTGTGAAATATGGGATCAACTGTTATAATGCGGCCATTCAGTCGGCCCTCCATGCAGTGAGACGTGATGTGAACTCTATTTCTAATTCACCCGTGGTCATCACTTTTCGTGGTATCATGTATCCATCTTTTTGCAGTGAGATTCGTCCTCTGGGACTGCCCTTCAACACACTTACTGACCTTTGCCTATTGGCTGTTCTAGGTTCCCTCAAAACCTACGATACATTTATACGGAGAACCTGATGTTGACTCACTGGCGTAAGTTTGGGGATTTAGGGTATTTCAAAATTGGACACCACCAACTATTGAAACTATGCATACAAGGTTGTGGTTAAACGTTTGGATTTGATTATTCGGTCATGCCTATTGTGAGGTTGCTGGCGTTGTGGTTAACACGCTAGTCTCATAAGCACGAAGGTCAGAGTGCAACCTCTGATCCGGACAAGGATATGCACTACTAATGAGCTATAATAAGAGCAAAACTGGAGTCTAGTGCCTGCTTTCGAAGTGGGCTAGCCGAATGGCTCATCTGAATGCGAAGGCCGCGATGGAGTGTGGGTGGTGTTCAGTTCTAATGTTGACTGTTGTTACCTTTTGACGGTTTTTCAGTATGAAGAACATTTCTCCATCGTGATGCGTGAGCCATCATGGTGATAACACCCCTGTACCATGAACAGCCTTTGCTCTTGAGAAACTCTTTCTTTTCTTTTCTCTTCGTTAACTCATCACACCAGTACCTTTCATTTGATAAGTGGAATTAATAACATTTGTTACCCTCGTTGAAGAACTTATCGATCGATTAATGCTGTTAATCATGCAGTAACTTACAGTTGACAGACAGATTGCCTTGATTGTTCGCGTTTTTCGGTAAATGTTTGTTGCTTGAATTTCGATATCACCGCTTACCGTTTCTTCGAATGACGTATATACTGCTCTTAAATGTGAACGATTATTGCCATCACTTACTACCACGGATAAGAGACTGGCTTCCGTTTTTAGCAGAACGTTTACTTACTCGTACAACAACCATTTCTGGTTAGCTTGCTTATTTAAATGTTTGTGTTCACATTTGTTTAAATAGAACCGATGTGGCATAACTCAAACTGTGTCTAACTTGGTCCAGGACAGTCTACGAAGTACTCATCCGTTCTAGATGAAGTGGATACAGAAAACTTAATAGGAAAATCTGAATACCCTCTGCGGGGTCTGAAAAGGACTGATGAATAGTCCGTAGGCACGCTTGCTAACAGTCTTTTTGGTTATTTTAAAGTCACGTTCCTTTATCGATTTGATGTGTGTTTAAACAAGTCATATTCTCTCGGCAATGATTATTCTCGATATCATTATGTGGTACTTATAAGTAATCTAACAAATTAAGGACAATACCCGTGAATACAAATCTCAGAAATTAAACAACCAATGAGTCACACTAAGCCCTATGACACACACTAGCACAAACGGAAAATACTTGTGTAGCCAGACATTCTAGGTGGTGAAAGAGTGATAGTGAGATCATTCTGCTATCGGTCGAGATTACAAGGTTGACCAGTATCAACACACTTAACTCATCTGTTCAAGACTGGCATTTAAACCGGACTCGAAGTCACACAGTTTCATTTTTCACGTGATAATATAGCTCGTTGTTATTGACAGACATTTTGACAGATGGTTAGCTGATAAATTTTCGTTGTGTCGCCCCCGCTTTGAAGTTCTTCCAACAGGAAACACAAATGTTCATAGAGTAAACAAAGCTGTAACTCAGTATAACCCGTTATGAGCTACCGTCTATTAACAAAATAGTGAATTAAGTAGCACAAAAAACATAAATGCATAATTATAACCAACGGTATACGAATGAATAGAATGTAAGATGGCATGCAAAATAGGCTGGTATAAATCAGCATCAGCACGTACAGTCAAACTGTGAATTCTCGTGACTGTCTACCTACTGGGGAGGCATTTACTGTGACATCCCGTAGTTTGATTCAATGTTCTAACAAGGACGGTTTCTTTCAGAATATTACGAAAACCAGTCATCATATTGGACAGACAGAAAGGCTGTAAATAGTTGTGCAGAATGAGTAAGCAGTAATTTATTGCATTTCACTGCTAAAGTTCTCACCTTGCTCAATGACTCAGTGGGAGAAGATGCAGTAGGGTATTATGTATTCGTTACCAAATAAATAGCCAAAAAATTATGTTGGAAGTCATCAACCAGTTGATGAGTAACTCGATAAATCAACAAAATACTTAAATAAAACTTTAGATGCAGTGATCGTAACACATAAACCTAAAACTTCTACGATTTCCATATAAGCTGAAAATCTCTGACTACCTGGAAGACAGTTCGAACTGCTCAAATATTCGCGACAGGTTAAACGTTCGGAAACAATCATATGCTAATTTCATCCTGACCACTTTGTAATGTCTAATGCCAGAAATTCAAGCAATCAAGTAAACCAAATGTTGATCCTAAAGTTGCTACCCATTTGCTTGTTCATTTTCCTGTAAACTGAAATCGATTAACTTTTGATGGCTGGCCTGGAAATTAACAACCATTCGTCACAAAAGTTTAAAATGAAGTTTGCAAAAGATTCTGTTTCAGTAATCGTCAACGAAGTGGTTGATAGCCCGTTTCATTCACTCCGGATAAGTCACTAACTTGAACGTCAGGGCTTGTAACTTACCACCTTTGAATGAGTGTAAGAATGAGGAAAGAGACTATTATTATTTGAAGGTATTGGGTCATTGTCATTGCAACCGCTAATTTGCTTCAGCCCATACAAAAGGGCGTAGAACAACAAAGATAACTAACTCATATAGCTTCCTACAACTCTAGTGGACGACTGCCCATGGTCTAGTGAACAAGCGTTTTGATTACAATGTCATACCTTAAACTCAGATTTCGTGTTCAAATCTTTGGTGTGCATGGCGTTTCCGTGACCTGGATGTATTAAAACATCCGTCCGGCACTTTGTTATTGACTGATAAGACTATCTGTCTGTTACTGATTCAGTTTTTAGGGTATTGTGAATGGCGGACTCATACAAAAGCTGAATACCTGATAACCAGTATTTCTTCACGTGCGCGACTCTAATACTCTACTTAGTTGGGGTGTAAAAGTTTTCAGCGTTGTATATCCACTAATAGAAAGCTTGTCATATCTGACTATTATGGTTTTGTCGCAGGTATGAGTCCATCAGAATCTCAACTTTTTGACAATTAACTCTCTTTTAGCTTACTGTCATTTTTGCCTTAGGTAATTCCTAGTTCTCCAATTTCGTATTGGCTTACTTATTTGATACAAAACATAATCACACTCTAATTATCATAATATGCTAGGTAAATTTTTAAGTTGTACCCATTTAACTGACTGCTATTATACAACAACCACATCGCTGCTATTTTTTGGTTCTTAACTAACAGGTAGGTTTTCAGATGCAGAAGCAAAGCATTAATATAATTTTCTTATCGAGAAGCATGTTATCCAGCAGCCTGTTTTATTCCAGATTCGTACTTACTTATTCATTCCTCATGGCTTATTTGTTTCAGATGGATGGCGGCATCCGTCTCAGATTAGCCTGTCACAGTGACCGAAGCCAATGGACACCTGCTCTTAATCATCACCACAAACGGCTTGCGCTGAACCACTTGTGGTCCCACTTACACACCACGTACCCAATGTGAGCCCGAAGGAATAAGATCAGGATGCGTGTGAGTAAAGCTTTTGTGGCCAGCCGGCCAATGATTGTACAGAAACAGATATATATATATATATATATATATATACAAAAACAAATGTGCGAAATCCATTGACTGCCAAAACAACACCATCAGTGCTGTTTCGCTTTCTAAATGTTTAAGTTGTCTGTAGTAATTACATCTGAAGATTCAGCAAAACCCGATCCAGTATAAGTGCACAGGCGTTCTATTCTATATTCTCGGGGCAAACAATTATTGGCTAAAATATTAAGTAAATGTTCCGGACATTTAAGTTTATCTCAGCGGCAAATCTTCTAATTACAGTGTTATTTTTCTTCCATGCCACAGAGAATTTGATGTTTCTCACTCTTCCAAAATCTGCTCATTGGCCTGCTTCAAATAGTTCATTTTACTCCCGTGTGTTCTATTCAGCTGCTCCAGAACCAACAACAATATTCTCAAGTGAACCTGGTTTCAACATCCTTGTTACTAGCTCGTGTTCAACAGGCGCTACTGAGCGCTCACTGCACACAAGTTGAGGTAACAAAAATCGAGACATTATAATCCACAAGTAAGACTCATGAACAAGCGTGGATCACAGTTTGTAATGATAATGATGAATTTAACCGGGGTTTTTCATTGATTGTCGACTCCCCAGAAAGTCTTCGCGCTAACTAAATATTCAGGCATATCGATCGCACGTTATGGGAGACATCTGCTTGATTTACCGAATGCAGTCTGTAGTTTCGAAACAAGTTTTAACACTTCAGTCATACATGATTAGGAAATTTTTATTACTTACTACAGTTCACCATGTACTGTTGAAATGTCAGTGAATGTCCTAGTATGATGTATGACCAAATCTGAGGTGGTAGTATTCCAGCACTCGGTGGAATACCTAAACGCGATAGCCAGGTATGTCTAAAATCCCACAACGCTTGGATTACAGACGGCATGGGCGATCGGACAAGGTATCAATCAACGAAATCGGACAAGACGGGCGAGAAATGGTAATCAAAAAATCCACGACAGAAAGCGTTAGCTATGTGCACTAAACCAGGCAAAAATGCATATGGCGTTCAAATAAAAACCGCCACAACGTTGTTAACCAGAATTTCGGTTCATAAACGCAAATACGCTCGTGGCATAAAAACGTGCCAGTTGGAAAATAAAGATTACGTTTTACTGAACCATTTTTGCTACACACATTTTTGTCTACAGAATAACTCGTCAGCTTTTGTGCCTTCCAAGATATATTCTCAAACTCCATCTAAACCATTTCTTCAGTGGTCGTTCGTTGAAGATACAACGCCAACTGAGTTACATGATCTACTATCAACATTCTTTTAGTGTTAGAATATATTCAGTCTGTGATACTACGCTTCAATCTACAATGACAATGTTAACTAAAGATGATTTTCAGCGTGACCAACGTGATAACTTTGAGATGACGTAGGACATCCGATATCAGTGCATACTTCTCAATGTATGTTAAAGTGCGTTTGTATCACGTCAGACAGTCCTACTGATAGTAATACTTATGATTCTTCTATAACCAGCTATCTATTAGGGTATCAGATTAATCTCTATCTTTCCAATAAAGCTCAATCATAAAATTTTCTCACTCTTCGCCTCAAATTAAAACACGTAAGAGTTGAATGTTAACCATCTGGTATATGCCATATAGTTCCTCAACTTGATTTACTTTCAACAGTTTTCTTTTTAAAAGTATTCACATTATCACAGCTTGTAAGAGAGATCTGACGTGAAGTTGACATATCATTGGAATTTTTAAATTTGAAGTTAGTTGTTTTCGTGGCTCAGTGTCAAAATCGTAGTCCCCGAGTTAAACAGTTCTGTCAGTTGTCATGTAATGACCAATCGGAGCTTGCGTAATCTGCTAGTAACGTTTCTTCGGCCAGATCCCCTAATGACAGTAAATGTAAACAGCACGTTAAAGTAAACAAGTGTGGTGGTAGCTGATTGTCATCAAACCAGTAAGGTCATCGTAATGTGTTGTCACGATGATTACCCTCCTACGCCCTGTAGCTGATTGGCTCTTGACCACAACCAATGGCGCGCAGAATGTGCCGATTAAGCCAGCTGATCAGCCGCACAAATAAGTGCACTTCGAAACGTATTGGTTGGGAAGATTTCGTCGTGTGCTCGAAAGGTTTTGAACGTTTCATGCCAAACTGTGTGACAAAGGACAATTTTGTCTAGTCCATTGCAAACAAGCTGCACGGTAATGTATTGCAAAGTCCCAACTGTACCAGTACCCGGAGGGAATTACTCTTAAAACTCGACGCAGAATCTCTCAACACTTGTGAGTGAGTCACTCGTTTATAAGTTGATTGGTGCCCATCCACAGTGTGCTTTGCGTAATTTAGACGAACTACTCAAATACGGTTGAGTAATAAGGTCTGTAGCGTAGACATATTCCGGCGTAAAATACTTGTCTGAGTTGGCTGAGTTCGGTTTTTTAAATTCGGAAAAAGTCCGCTGAATTACAAAACGAGTTTGGAAATACTATAGATTTGTTAACCTTTTCTAAAGGTGCATAGAATCAGAAAACAACCATGGGTTCGACAATCATATTTAGAGCACAGTCGAGCCATACGAGACCGGCAATACTTTGATGAAGCAGAAATTTGATCAAGCTGGGGATTTTGTGGAGGTGTGAGTAGACTTGGCAGGGTTCACTGGCAATTCTTAATCTATGATCCCCTACCAATTATACAGTTATGACTTATGAGTAGTTACAGGATATAGTCCTTTCGTCTGAAGTTGGATTACTCGCTGTCGGCTACTGCTCTCACAAACGATTCTCTCTATAGACTTTACAGGTTGATTCCCCAGTCGCTTACTGTAGACATCACAGGGATTATAGAAAAGAGGTTCAATTTTGCACAATGGGTTGTTCTAAAAACTTTTAACGTCGTTGAACTTTACAAACTAATAACCAGATTATTTCACAGTAATTATTTCCACACTCACGTTGAGTAACTGGTTTTGTCCAAGCAGAAAATATACTGATGAGTAGTCGGGGATTTGGTTGATTTCACGTTGAACATCACCCACAGTTGATCAGTGGCGCAGTGGTAAACACGGTTGCCTTATGAAAGCGTGGCCGGAGTTCTAGTCCAGGCAGTAGCAAGGACTGACGAGCTTTAACAAGAGCGAAACTCGAGTCCAGTGCTTCTTTTCGAAAGGGGCCGATTGGAAAGTCTATTGGGATGCGACAGCTGCGATCAATTGCGGGTGATGTTCAGCCAGACAGCATACTATTGCACGTAGACTAGGATAGCAAGGTTATCCTGGCCATGGGTGTAGAGCTCGTATTGAGTGGAAGAACGTTATGCAATCCTAACCGTTGATGGAGTTAACCAACTTCCCCTTTTCTTCTTCCTGTTTTGTTAATAGATGCAGACAGTTTGCAATACAAACAGTAAAAGACAGGGCCTTCGTAACTCTCCGAAGTGGTTAATACTCTTTGTTATCGACTTTTCACATCAGGTTCAGACCATATAAGACAATTTCAAATGCTTATGTGTTTTAGGTAAGCAATAAACGAACCCCTACTCGGTACAAGTTAACCCCTCATGGGCATACATCAAGACAATGTTCAAGTGGGTACACTAATGACTGATGAATATCATATCAAGAATAAAATACGTGTAGATAACCAAACAGGTAAATTAGCACGGTAATGAAAAGTAGCGATTTAAAGTGCTCGATTGAACTGTCTGTTCGGTATGGCCGGATTTCTGGATCTCGAATTAACGCAGCTCAAACTTGAATATTTGGTGATTTACATAATCTCTGGATTACGTGATGTAAATGATTCAGTAAACCCAATAACCAAACTTTTTAACGCTAGAAGATAGCCGTTGTTCCAAAGGATTATTGATGAGTAGTACTAGATTTGGTTGATATAAGTTGAACAACGCTCACATCTGATCGAAACTATCGCATTCTCACAGGTTACTTTCAGTCAGCTTCTTTTGAAAAGAAACATTACATTCGATCTTATTAGCTTATCCGTGTAGTGGCTGGAGGTTAAACTTCGACCACGCCTTCATAAGGAGACCGTGTTTTTCAGTGCGCTACTGATCGTGTAGTAAGCATGTGTGATGTATTAGGTGCAAAGACGTAAATACATTCGTTTGTGAGTAATGCTCAGTTTGCGCGATCGCTTCAAGAAGAAATGTAACAACTGTCCTGATAACTCAAGTCAACGATCCCATGGCTAAGATTTCTCTCCAAGCCGGAATTATAGAAGTTGCTAATTATGCTAAATGGTAACAAAAATAAAATTCGAGTATGAGGCTTCTTTTTGGGAAGGCTAGCTAGAAATTAATGAGAATGCGACCGCTATGACCAATTTTGTGATGTTCAGCTTATACCAAACAAATCTTCTTGACGAACCGAATCTGTTCAGCACTAAGTCGTTGTAGGAAAACCTAGATGTTCACGGTCTATCCATAATGTGAGGTAACGTTCAGTTCAGGTGTAGAGAAGCGTTAGAGTGAGTGAAAGTTTACACACAGTGAAATTCTAAATCTTTTAACGTCAATACGAAATGTAAACAGCTGTCCAGGGCGCGTTCACAAAACAGCGAATTACATTATATCTTTAGGCATCTACTGTTTTCTTAATGTGCATCCTGACAAACTAATGTAACAAACCCTACATATGCTGATTCATTTAAACAAAATAAAAATCAATTCGAAACAGAGTTGGCACTGCAGACTTGAATGTTGTAGTGAAACGACTGATTGTGTGTTGTCTTTCTTCATCTCCACGGTCGTTCATTGTGGATGTTGTATGCAATTCTTAGTATAAATGTAAGCAAGTTGGCTATTTGTTTCTGAAATGATATAATTTACCAAGAAACAGCATTTAGTGGAGTGATAGACACTTTATCAAATAAAAATGTCTAGAATTTATTCATCCGAGGTTATACACCATAAACAAGTATTTTCAGTAGGTTGCAACCATACCTTCCTTGTGTACACAAATTATAATGTTTTACTGCATTGATGATGCCTTCATAACAGGTAAACTGTGGTGTTGGTTTTTCTGTCTCGTTACGGTTTGGAATCCTGGAAGCTTGTCAGTTTTATGTTTTAGTTTATCTGAATGGTGGCCTATCAGCAATGTCTTAATAGTACGAAGCACCATGTAGCGCGAATTCACGTAAAGCACTGACCGTATACTCTAATGTTATTCAAATGTGTGAAAAATGTGTTGAACAGGAAGTAAAACTGAGTCATTTTATCGACAAACAGCAGCGTGATGTGATGCGATAGACAAATTTAGCTACCCCTAACAGTTCGGTTTGGATCTAAATTTCGCACTGACACTGGTGAATGTAATGCCCAATTAGAAGCACTCCTACTCCTGTTGACACCTCGCACAGTTTACACAGTTCTACTCATAAGGTGGTTACAACAGTTGAAATCAATATGAAAGATTTTCTAAATTTGATACAGAAGTTCTTGCAAACACGTAACTTTTCAAGATAGTTTATTGATGAACTTGCAAAAGACCGCGAAGTGCAACATATTCACGTTCACCCTAGCAAATGTGACTTGATAACTAATGGAGCTGGCCCGATATGGCTATTGTGATGTAATGGTCAAGTTCATCTATACACTGCTATCCGGTTGGGAGCATGCTGTGCCAAGTAAATCGACCCCCTTAAGGAAGTTCCATTTCTTGTTAAACTCACCTGATATATACTCAGAGTGTAAGCCATAAACGTGCGGTATTTTGTTATTCGGCATGGCCGTCCTCACTTCTGTTGATAGTATAATTAACAATTAGGTAAGAGCCATGGGTGACAAAAAGCAATTACGTTTCACAATCGACACGATTAGTGTAATGAAAACCCACATGGCCATCTAAAAGTGAGTCTGCAAAACAAGGGCGACTGGGTGAATGTACAGTCTAACGTTTCAGCTTTTATGCTTCATGATACTTGACCACTCTTACTCGAAACTATCCAGATCGATTGCGCACACAGGAGGAGATAATGGGCTCAGCAGCCAATGGACCCAGTCAGTATTCACCAGTTGTTTTAAAATATTGATGCCTGGATTACTATCCAGAATGACCATATTGTTGTTTTCACCCAGTCAGTGTATGCAACTGATGTGTTTACTGTGAGTGCTGTGACCTCACAATGTAGCGCACTTCTAGTCTCAGGGGCAGACTGTATTTTTGGTAGACACCGACAGATGGGGCTTCCAAGGTTTCTGAGGTGGTGAAGCACACAACTGTCTCGAACAATATATGGTGCCACTCAAAACAACACTAAGCACGGCACAGACAGAGGTTAACACTTTCCTTCTGCAAGCAAATTAGCGTGATATTTTAAAGTATGCACTGTATTTTGTTTAAATCAGCATTATCACTTTCAAGTTGGTCTTTAAATCACACTTGATTGGCTTATGTTTAGATGGATAATGTGTTGAGTAGTCCAAACACAACAATTTACTACTTTAAGATGTGGACGGCCAGATGACGTTTTAACGGAGGAAACTAGTAGGCTGATAGTTGTAGGTCGTTTTCATCACGTGATCGATTTAGGGTAAATGGTAAACCGGCTACTTCTACTTCCTGGCTCTATCATTTGCGATATAAACGGTTGATGAAAGCAATAAATAAAAGCTTCAAGAAAACTGTCTTGTGGATATTGCCTACCTTCACTTGCACCAAGTTGCAATCACAACCTGTCCATACAGCGCCGACACTAAGAGTTTTCTTGTCTAGGCACAAACTCACAATATACCAAGTTTTATCCCGCTGTTTTTTAGTTTTTCTGTTTAGCGCTGATGTATTTTTACTATGATTATTTAAATTGCACCCTGCTCATATTTTACTTCAGCTTTTGCGTTCAGCTAGACTTTTCTGCTAATCTACCTTAAAAAAGAGCAGTGCAGTAGAGTTTTGACTATGTTAACAGTGGTTATCATGGCTGAAACGCAGGATTGATTAGTTTTTATACGGTTTCACAACAGTACCTAGCCAAACTTGACTCCTGTTACTGATAGTTCGGACGGTAACGTATCTTATATGTGAGACTTTTCATCACCCAGAAATCCAGGTGTCACTATCTATCCAGCTGTGTTAAGTAGGTATTCGATGGTAAGCGGCACTTTGAGTGAAGTTAATACTCGCAGCATTTAGACGTGTGGTAAATCGAAATATCCATCGATCCACCAGCTTGCCCCCGACGCAACATGTACCATGTTGCGGCTGGATGCTGTCTCAGGTGCGGTGATCATTTTTATGTGCGGTCTATTCAGCAGGGTTATGTATTCTATCACGTGATGATCACTGTACAGTTTGATGGACGTAAACAAACGTTTCACTTAGATGAGCCCTAATCTTTGTAACCACCGCTGAGACAATTATTGTTTCCATGCTTGCGTCCTTGACTTAATACGTGACGCTGTGAAACTATGAAACGTGGAAATACACTTTCAGATGATAAATTTGTGGTATTCGGCCTGTAGCTTCGAATACATTCACGCAAGTGGTTACGACTGAGTTTGATGTGACCATTCAGAGTACGTGAGCTAGACACCACAAAAATTGACAAAAAGGAGATTTGCTTAATGTGGTACTTTGGTGTGACACAGGCTGCACATCCCAAATGGCTAACTAGCTTATCACCTGTCTTGTTATCAAGTCTTTGTCCTCTGACAGGGCTCCTCTAATGAATTTGCATGGAATGTTTTTCCTGGTTTCGGTCAACCTGTTCGTTGTGGCTCCTACAAAACAATGACCCAGATATTGCTTCGGATTACAGGGGTGATAACGGTGAAAAAATGTTTTCCTCCGTGTACAAACAAACCTCAAGGCTACAATTCCTTCACCTAGGTAACCATTGGACCTTGTTAAACTTTAAGCGTTGAATGAATCAGTTTATATAGTTTATTCATCTACTATAGTTTGTCTCTTTCTTCTCTTGTTCTATAACTATACTACACTGCAATCAGTGCCCACCACAGAAAAGGCGGCAAAAATATTTAGGAAAACATTTCCTGCGTTATATCATTTACACATTTATTTCGTAATGACTGTTTCACTTAGACTATGTTCCACTCTGTCTGAACGAAGAAGACAGCTAACAAACTTTGTTTGGGAATTCATTGGTCCTTTGGTCTAAAGCATCACTCGTAGAGCACCTGTTTTGCAAAATTCAACATCTGAGAGTCAGTTCAAATGTTTACATGCAAGTGACATTTACTTTCTACTGCCTAGTTTTCTGGGTTAAATAGGATAGAGATTTCCAATCCAGCATGTCAAACACGGTTTGTATTTACTTCATCAATCGACCCTGGTCAAAAGAGCAAATCAATTGACCGTATTTGGTTCTATCTTTCTAAACCCGCGCTCCACAGACACTACTTCAGAAAACAATACATCTTGTATTCTGTTCGTGGTTTCCAGATGCATGTTGCTCCTAGTAAATATATTCATTCAGTATTGCCAGTAAGACGAAATTTCGCGCGTTGAATACCACTTGTAATCAGGGGCCGCTGTTACTGCCGGAACCTCTGTTACTAGGTAGGAAATACGATGACTTTTGATTAAGTCTCTCTTTGAAAGAACCGTTAAACATCGACTGAGTACTTTATATAGCAACCTAAATGGGCTGCGTCTGTTTTCTGGCTTTGATGATGGACAGCGTCCACTGACAGCAGAAAATTACACGGCGAGCCTAACAAGCACAGATCTGTCACTGTCTGCAGTTTCTCATGGAGAATATCGTCACTGATAATAATAGTAACACTCAATTATCTCTGCTAGCAAGTAGAAGTTTCATTCACCAAAATTATTTTACATTTCTCCCAATGTAAGATTTAGTTTTCAGTGTTAAACATTACATTATGGTATTTGCTCTTGATATCACGCAGATTATGAAACACTGGATTCACGTAAAGAATTTCAAAATGGAACCCAGGACTTCCATACTGGCTTCCTTCTTAAACGTATAGTGAGTACGTATCTATGTATAGAATAATTTTGAACTCATTATGTTTAATAAGTGTACGTATCGTAAAACGGAAGAGGGATAAGGGGTGTTAGTTTTTACAGGTGGTAGCTGATAAGTTTATTAAGTCGAACTCAGTATCTCGATAGTTCACATAACGGTAGTCCGTCGAAAGCTTGAAATATTGAATTATCGACAAACGTGCTTCTCCTCAACTTTCCCTGCATGTTTTTTTACCTGTGTTTTCACTACAGTTGAATATTAGGAATGCCCGTTGCCTTCCATAATGAGCGTTTGTGGTTTCTCTCAAACGTGTCGGCTACATTGTTTAGTACATATAGTTTCAAGCATTTGTCCTATGTTGATCAGTTACTTTTTGAGCCTAAGTCAAATTCAATTACTGGTAGTCAGCAGACCAACACAATTGGGTTAACTAAGCTGGATTCGAACTTCACTCAGTCCGCTTGACCTAGTATATTCACACATACACACCCATATCTGTGAAGCACAACTGTACATCAGTAGTCGCCTCACACGACTGGGCACGCCACTGGTCATGAGAAGTGACAGAGCGGTTGGTGTGTTTTTACACTGTACAATGATTGTTGGTACCTTACGAACTCAGCAAAATGGTCGATTAAAAAACTACTCGTGGAACAGTTTTCTATACTAATGACTATGAAAGTGATGATGTGCGTCAGATGACTGATGTACTGGATGTCACTGAATGTTCAGCAATCCGATTACAGAACACGTGTGAACGTCTTCATGCAGTTCTCACACTCTTTCGTTTGTCTTTTGCTCGAACTTGCAGATAGCGAGATCAGAAACGGATAAAAAATAGCGCTCTTCAGCCTTATTTTCAGTAGTCTGGAAGGAACAAAAATACATCCCTATCTCGCAGATAGATTATGTGCGTTTCACTGATGCACAGACGTGATGCTTCAGAAAGCGATAAAAATAAGTTGATTTTCAAAATGTTTTTCTATAGTGACACCCTAGTTAGCGTGATTATTCACATTTGGCCATGTTTCTTTAAAGTTGATATGTCTACCGCTTTTTAACTTCCAGGGTGCTTCCAACAGCTTGTAAAACTGAATAGATACAAAATTTAGTGCACCGTCTAGATACTAACACACTTGAACTGGTTGTGTTATTTCTGACCGTTAAATTACGAAAATTGTGCTTTCCGTTACCGGTTAAAATGCGTTTATTGTTTCTCGTGTTTAAAAAATTATACAAAATGTAGGAGAAGTTTCTTAAAACAGAGTTTATGAATCATTACCAAGGGTCGTCATGTTGAGTTTAATCCTGTATCACAAAGAAACAGTAGGCGAAATGTCACTATTAAAAGAGCTTTCCCGACTAAATACTGTAGGAATCCCTGTTGAGAACACAAAGGTGCTTGTTGAGTAGCCACATGATAATCGCATAAGCACATGATATTTTCGTTTGTACACTATCTCTTTCGTGTTTGATAAGATTTTATTCTGTCATCCCACTAACTCTCTGGTTCTTTTAAATCCAACTCTTAAGTGAATCGGTCTGTACATACTGGTTACCTATCTCCATCTCTCCTACACACACTTTCCTTGTTCATGAGTTGATACGTATGCCTGCTAAATCATTCCACCATCTGCCTAGCTTGTTGTGTTGTCTACTAAGTCAAACAACCGAGCCATGCATGCGCTGAAAACCCGTTCTTTGCTAGTAAGCGTCCGAACCATTTAATGGTTAAAATATCCCTAAAAAGTAAACGTTGATATACAAAAAGTTGTTACCGTATTACAAGGTTCAGTTTTAAATTCCACCTAGTTTTACATCCAGGTTCCAGTTTTGGTTTTATATCACTTTATACCAAATAAAAGAATGATCTCTGTACTGGCTTTAAACAGTTGTTAGAAGTGATCAAAGTGAAAACAATCAAGTGATGTATGTTAGCGTGTATACACCTTTTTTGCCCTGAACTCCAAAGTTTATGAACAATTTCACGATCATGCTACTAGTGGAAGATGCGAGTTTTAATGAAAGTTTTCTTCCATTTTTGACCTCCCCCGACAGTTTGAACTGATGCAACATATGAACCTTAATATTGTTTGAACAGCCTCATAACAATACCCGCAGAGTTTAATCTTAGTTTTGCATACTGAATCCAGTAATTTTAATTTTAATGATTGTCGTCTCTAGTTTAATGTTAAATATGAAATCTGCCTGGCAGAAATGAACCTTGAGGTTAGCAGTGCTTGTTCCAAAGAGGTGTTACTTCTTGGTAGAAAAGGGGATCTTGAACCCACAAAGATCAAGCGCTAGGGGTGTGGTGAAGTAATTAGGAAATCCACTTTGAAAAAACCATCAAAAAAGACATGTCCATTGTTTACCAAAAGTGATCCATCTAAACTGTTCTTGATATTATAAAGTAGCACAGACTGTCCGAACTGAACTAAACCATCCAGGATTTCGGTTTACCCCGTTGAGAGCACATTCATTATTCACTGAAGTAATACCAACCGTCGAAGATAGCAGTTATAGTGCTATATGCAGCTCGGAGTAAAGAGAAGACAGTAATTGGGGCTTCAACACCCACTACTTTCTGTCTTGTATCTGTAAGATTGCACGTTGTTCCGGACAAGTAACGATGGAGGATGGTCCGAACCCCGGGACTACTAACTTTCGGGACAACCTTATAAGGGATGTTTCAGTTGGTTCCAGGATCACGTTGAGAAGGTAGTATGGATGGGTTCATAGTTTGTCACATGTCATTTGTGGATTGACTATTTTTGACAACCCACAAAACATAGGTTGAATGTGGTTTGCATCCTTCTATTTCCCGAATGACAAGTCTTCAGTTGACGGTGCAGCTGCATCAAGATGATCTGTATGTCCAAACACTCACGTTACAAGTTAACTCTCTGTCATCCTCTACGGTATGGCATTTGCAAGAGGTCACAGCTTGATAGTATCATCTGTCTGTCCTAACAGTAATTTGATGAGCGTAATTTTGGCATGGTTCAATGGAGCTCATTTTTGTCCAATGTGACAAATTATTTTCGGTAGTCGGTTCCACATAAGGTTTTAGTTTACCAGACCGATAATGAATATTATTGGCTAACAAATTTATGTACCCCACTGATACGCCCCAGTATAATTGCACAACCAAACCGGGTTTGGTTCAAAAAACAGCCGCGTTGTTATTTTTTGATAAAAGTGGATTTTTTCAAGATTCAAAAATGTATTTATTGTATCATTCTAGGAGGTTTTTTTTCGTGCCGCGTCGAAGTGCAAAAATGTGCATCTCGTGGAAGTGTTTCTTGGACAAGAGTGTCGCTGCTAGGGAGTTTTCTCCCAGAGGCAGCATTGTGTTTTAGTTCTTTTTGATTAATTTAAACAATTTTACCGATTTAATGCTCTTGTAGAACATGAGGAAATTATGACTAAATTAAGTGGTTTTCCATGGTATTAATAAAAAATATGTAATCTTAATTTGCTTCCAAATTGTCCGTCAGAATCAACCCCACCTTATAATGACATGACACGATCATCACTAAGAGCTATCACATTCCCATAAGACTTTAAGTCAGCCTCTTTCGAAAAGAACCAATATACTGAAGTTTCTTTCTTGTTAGTACTGCAGTACATATCACTGCTAGGGACAGGACTAAACTTTGACTACGCTTTCACGAAGGACAGAGTTGACCACCGAATGACTGAATTATCCTGTGAAAATGCTCGAGCTCGTTCGCCTGTAGGTAGCGTTCAGACTGTCTGATCTCTTCGAGAGAAGACATGGCTACTGTCCTGTCAACTCGAACGGGCCACCTCATAATTAGGATGTCACTACAGGCTGATATCACAGGAAACAGTAAACTCGTTGAGCGGTATTTTGCACAAGGTGTACTTTTAAGACTTGCTAGTTGGACTACTTTCCAAAAACTGCAAACCTACAGTAGTGAGGACGAAAAATTACATCACACTACTCGTTAGTAGTAAAACAGAGGCACGTATTTAGGTATTACAGTAAACAGAAGGAAATACAAGAAGGGACAGTGAAGTGTGGCTCGACAACTAGTGATTTTTCAGCACAACAAATTGGTACTGGAAACCGTGACATCCCTTAATCTGTGTTATACGTAAATGAGTGTTTGTGTTCTTGGTGTTATTGAGGCATATACTCCATGTGATGATTCTCCGAATAAGCAAACCTTGTGCGCAACATCTCTACAAAACAGAAATTTACCGTCTTCTTTGAACCAACCAAATGTTTAATCTCACCCTAATGATTACCTCATACATAGTCTTCTTGTGTGTAAGCTGATTATAGTCAATTGAAAACAATTTTATCTATGACTTCACCCCTCTGACTGATTGTTGTACACTAAATACATCACTAAATTTGCTAAATAAATCGCTAAATCTTTCGAGTTGTGTATAAGTTCATTAAACTTGGATACCGCCAGATTTCAGTGTCACATGACTGGCGTGTTATTTCTCTTTAATATAATTAAACAATCGAACGTAAAAAAATTAATATTTCTTACTAACATAAAATGACACAGAAACCGAGCCCCAATGAAGGATGGCGCCGCATGTTCCTTGGTTTAGTGAGAAGTGACGGTGTACACAGATTAAAGTGAGAAACCGTCTCATGTAAACATTGTAACGTTGATAAACTGCTCAAAGATATATAACAGTACTAAATGGCTAGTTTTAATTGGAGGTGCTTTTAGATAAAATATGCAATGATTTAGACTATGGCAGTAAAATGCGCTAACAAAACAGAAGAACAACACTATGCAACCTACAGACATGACTTGTTTAAAAATGTAGAACCGTTCACTCTAACTGTGTAAGGTATTTATGTTAGGTTGACGTTTGATGGTTACACTTCAATAAACCAGACATCAGTTGAACTCAGACCAATTGTGAATAGCTGTCAGTGATAAGCACACTTTTGACACTCTCTTTATAACGGAAAAAAATCGTGTTTTTCACGCAGATTGAATCTGCATTGTCATGGTGATTTGTTGCATACACATGAGCAATTTTAGGTTTCTTATATGGTTCATCAGAGATATACAAACTATAATATTTTTATATCCTCCCAGCTAATTATTATTTGTGCCGTGTTTATTACGTTGACTAGCATTTATAGATTTCGATCTTTCTCGCTGTTTGTTAAGCTTGGCTGGACTGTCATACCACACTGACATGATGTAATCATGATTAGGGGTCGTACACCAGTAGACACCAAACCAATAGACACAGTGTGTTTTGAGTTAGAATTCAGATGATGTACTTAGGTGGACAGATCTACCTATCTTGTTGATGGTGATAGTGTCTAAAACACTATTTCATCAGATGCTTCAACAGATGTTTACCATATGAGACTCCGTGGTAGAACCGATAGAGAGTTATGCCCACCCGCTTGCTATCCGGTGAACAATCACCGTCTTTGGAATTCATGCATTGTGAGAGACTGATGTCGTATGGTTGACAGCTGTATGTCAACCTAGATCAGGTCAACAAATTTTGTCCCCATATGCGGTTTGATGCACACGAACGTGGGATTATTAAAGCACTACCGCCGGGGCGTAAATCTTAAACAAGCAATATTTTTCAGCAGTCTAGCCATCCAGTCGAAAAAAGATTAGCAATTGTATTACGTTATCTAGACGTTTGCAGTTGTGTGCGCAATACAATCAGCAGATGTTTAGTATGGAATCTCACTACGTTTGTATCACACGGCCGTTCCACAAGAAATGTGGAAATATATTAGTTCGTAGCGTTCTCTTCGGGATGAAATGCCAACGGGCATTCTACCAGCTGGTCTCGGTTGCAGAAGTTAATCTACATGGCGACAAATGTGACAACTGCAACAATGTGGTAGTCATAGGTCAGCGAAGATGGTTTTTGGCCACCAGAATTTTCACTACTCGGTATTGTCATGCATCGTAACACAGTTCACTGCCAATTCTGTATAGCGACTTTGAAATCAAATGTTTTCATAATTCCAATTTACATATGTGCATGGTGGTTAATTCGAAGGTCTAGGGTTTCACGTAGATCATAGCGAAAGTAAGATGCTACGACTTCCGCTTCAAGGTAGAAAACAGAGGCGATAAATAATGAACAGTTTGCGTACAGAAATTACAGCAAGGTGTAAACATGTGTCAAACAGAAGATCAAAAGTCTCATTGCGTAAATCCGGTGAATAATACAAATACTATTACTGACTGTCAGTGAGACTTAAAAGGGACTGATAATAAACAGATTTGTGCAAGTAAAGTTAACTGGTAGATATCAGTTTGCCAATGCTTCGATGAAGGGTCATGTATGTTTTTACTGTAGCGAAAATAAAGCTCACTGACATGAGTTAAAGCAAAATGTTGTCAGTGATAGCATGTCTGGATTGTTGAAAGCCTTAGGTTTGAAAATTTCTCAAAACAATGAACATTGAAGCATTATTAGATTATCACGTCTAGTCCATAAACGTGGTGTATTGAAAGTCACGACATTTCAAGTTCGTTGAGCGTTGTTCATCGGTGGACCGTGGGTTTATTCAGCGCTCTCATGCCAAGACTTCCATTTGCCTTTAAGTACGAACAAGGGGACAAGAGAATTTATGTACTGTTCAAATAGTTGACTAGCACAAAAGCAGCAGTGCGTGGTTTTATTAGTTCCATTGATTATCAGAGCTTAAGGACTATGTATGAAAAATGAATAAGTGATCCAGTGGACATTTTTTCAGTAACCCCTTTGTGTAAGCATTCTCTCAGTTATTAGAAGATGGGACAACGTAAATTCTACGTGGATATCAAAAGTAGTGGTGTTCAAGGAAACAGCCCAAACCAAACTTTTCTGTAAAAGCGATAATCTGGTTGACTTTGTTAGCAAGCTGATTAATATCACACAAAAACGCGTCCGTAATGTTGTGATAATCTGCTACAACCAGGTCACCTTCAGCCTTTTGAAAAATATGAACTTTGAGGCTTCTTATATTTCTTTAAGATGTAGAATCATTTGTATCAGTAGAACAGAAGAAAGGCTCGAATCCAGGATAATTGAACGTACCACCAATGGAATGAGAAATGTTTTAGTATACAGGTTAGTAGGCAAAACCTAGTAGATATAAAATGCGCACTTTCAATTGCAATATACTTGCGGGTCAGGGGTCACAACACGGATAGTGTCTCCTTGCTTAATATTCTCACTAGCAATAAAAACTCATAAACTATAAACTGTTAAAGAGGTTTACTGATAAAATGTCGACAACCGGCTTTATATGCTTAGGGCTACTGTGTTTTTGTCTTGTGAGATAATCAGTGAATATTGCTCAGGAACCAGAATTTCTTGTGTTTTTCACTCTATTCAAGAACTGCAGGTTTGGTTTTCTCGGTAGACACACGTGGGTCTGTGAGAGGTTTTCATAACAGAATTTGTCTTTTGGATTGCATATTCGATTGACATACATGTCTTCGATGATTGACGGTTCCAAGTGACTGAATCGTGAAATCAGGGTGCTGATTGGATTTTATCTCTTAGACTGGAGCGTTCAAGGTGGCCATCAAAACTTTGAAGAAATCTCAAACAATCAGTATCTGATGCACCCGTGGGCTATAATAAGACTTAACTGTATGCTATAAGGAAAGGGGTTTAATAGACACTTTTATAGGGTGATGAAAACTACTAATGACCATAAACTAGTCGAGCGAACGAAAAAAGATACGTCAGTTTACAGCGTCCTGTTCAATAGAAGAACATCGTTCATAGCATACGGATGCTAGCTGTTAACGACCGGTGATCTGAGCTGTCAATAATTTTGACGACTATCGAGAACGTGCTCAAAGATGAGCTTGTATTTGAGCGTAAGAATATTTTGTCTGCGGTGGTACTGTGTTGCGAACACAGCAATATATTCGGACCCAAAGCTCATACAAATTTCACTAAAAGATTGGTAATTAAACCGTCAGATATACTACCAAATCTATCTTGGTTTCCAGCCGATACTTTTGTACGATCGAGTGTTGTGCTATAAACATGCTGTAAAGGAAAGGGATGGAGCCGAGCCTCACAAAAGCGGTGTCAAAACATCCTTTAAGGGAGTAAAAACCAAGATAATGAGAGCCAGTGACTCCGTACAACATGGCAATAATATATTGAAAGGAAAAAATATTTGAATATTGCGGTTTATAGCGGTCACCTTTCGAGTTACAGGCGAACATGTAACCCGATGGATGAAAAATTTTCAAGACACGGTAATATTTCATAATAAATGATGTGCATTTATCCACACAACCGACTACACCCGTCCATTCATCTGTTGCAACTTCATCCGTTGCTCTCCAGGTTTTTAGCACCTTAGCCACAAAATCCCAGGATAAAACTGAAAGTTTGATTTATATATGAGACGTTAGGCAAATATAACAATTCCACAAGGTTAGCGAGTATAAATACTGTAGTCCCTTTATAATTAAACTGTTTGTCAGACAGTAATTTAACCAAGTTAGTTCAAGCCCAAATAGTAAGCAGTTTGTAGAAAGTGCGTAACTTAATTGATAGATTAAATTATACAGCAATTCTGCATTGGATTTGTTTATTACCAAGAATTACCCTGAAGTTGCACTTCGACCATAGAAAAATCATTGGGATTTGGTTCCGGTGTTGCACAAAGCTGATTCGTTTTTGCCGTTCTACTACGTATTATGTCTAATTTCTACATAAATAAAATGCCTAATAGCTTAACCTTTTCGATCGTCATGTACTTGGAAACACAATGTGATTACGTCATTGTATGCTTTGCACTAATTGACGTGAACAGTTTTCAGCGTGGTAAAAATAAACTTAACGTTTCTACTGTTTACGTACTTGCTGCCTATTCCCATACATGTCAGAGAGGCACGTAATTTCATTCGTCATACGAACTTAGTACACAACCACTAAACAATCACCCGTGCTAAAAATGAATCGGCATTGTATGATTTAGTTTCAAATGTCGTAGAAAGTAAATCGAAAATAATTAATTGGGAATAAAATTGTTTTGTCCAAGTTTTGGAGGATGTCTGGTTTCAACTATTACTAGCTAACTTTGAAAGAGATATCGGATACAACACAAATTTCTTTGATTAAGCAGCAAATTTATGAGTGTGAACAGTTTTCTATGTTCACCTGACTTGCTGCTCTTCATCCTGCATAGGATCATCATTCAACGCTGACTGCCAATCTGTTCTTGTTGTACCTATCGCTATGGTTGACGGTCACAGATCCAAGGTCATCAAAACTGAATTATTTACCCATATCGTTCAACTAAAAATACTTAATAGTGCTTTGAAATTATCACTGTTTTTCTAATTGCGTCATTGTATCTGGTTATCTTTTGTAGACATAGGAACCGATATATTCTAACGGGGCCAGTAACCATTTATGCCATTAATAAATTCTGCGTTGTTGAACATATCCAGTCGATTGCTCACTCACATAGAAAAATAGGAAATAAGAACTTAGTTCAATCATATTCCTACACTTGTATTCTGTGAAGAGGCTAGATATGTGACTAACGTAAACTAATGTAGTACTGGATTCCACGTGACACAGACAATGCGTTGTAGCTATTGATTCTGTTTCTGGTGATTAATCGTAGACTCCTCGGGTAACATGTTGTTCATTAGTTATCATATTCTATTAATCCGGACCACTGTGCCCCAAGAGAAGCACCATATAGGATTATATTTCTTGGATGACCTCACCAGTTGTGCTGTGTTCGTCCAAACTGGATATAGAAGTCTGTAGACTGCTTTTACAATTCAGCCGGAATCTGACCGAATGCAAAAGCCAGGGTGAATTGCTGACAACATTTAATTTGTAGCAAACGTTTGACCACTCGTCGAGAGTTAAAAGTATTACACAACTGGATAGGTGAAGTAAATGACCTCAATCCACACGAGAAGTTCACATTGTAGGGTAGCTGAGTGGAACGAACAGGACGGTTAACGTGCTACCTACCGAGACGGCCAGGCAACCTGAATGGTAGTGGCGACCAATTAAGAGTGAACAGCTATAGATGATAATTTTTACATGCAAACAGTGTGACTAACAGGGTGGTAATCACTACGCCGACAACACAGCCTAGTCGATGGGACTCCAATCCCTGTACAGACGAATGGTTGCGTCAGTTATAAGCTCTGTGAACACAGAAATTTGGTTGGCCACTTAGTTTATAAACGAGTAGACCGAAAATGAACATCTGAATGAAAAAGTTACGGTATAGAGTGAGTTGTGTTCACCTTGTATACCCACGATAGAAAACATGGCAGCAAAACGCGAACGCAAATTCTACTTGTGCATATCAGCTAACGTTTCGGACTTGCAATTTTACTTCAATAAACCAAATAAACTGTTCAGAATTACTCTCGAGAAGTATAATTCATGAGCCACGGTAAAGTTAATGCAATTCAAATGTATCTCACTTAATTTTTACCAAACAAAAAATTGGTCAGTTGTTTTGCATATCCCCACCCACGTTGAATACAAACAGTGGTCTCATGTGTTCAGTTGCTTTCATGAATAATTCCTTGTCACTGTGCGTCGAAATATCCAAATGTTTGCATACTGTGAAATATACAATTCATTGATCGAAGAGTTGAAAAACACTTGAAAACAAACGACCACACTGTTCGACAGAGATAAAATCACAATGGAACAGGTGGTTTTAGGGAAAAAAAGGTTGCACTCGAATGTATTGTTTCAAAGGAAGATCGATTGATGCTGATGGATGCGAATGAAATTTTTCTACTGTAGACGATACCTTAATGACATATTTATTGCAACGTGAACCTTACATAATGTTATTCACAGTCCTTCCCGCCAATTTTTATTATCTAAATGGCCTATTTTGAAAATAAGAGTGATTTCCAGTTAAATTACCGCATGAGTAAACCGTCAGCTATTTATAGGTCACAGGACAGTGTATCAACGCCTGTCCATTTGTCTTCTGGCTTTAATGCCAAAATATCCCTTGGCGGTATAAATTAGTATAGACAGTATGATTGGTGTAGAGTTACCTCAAGTTTAGCCTGATAATGAGTGATTCTTCATTGCTAATATGGTCGCTGTGTATTTAGTTTTAATAAGGAATAAATGTTGTGGTTGATGTCTAGGTTTTCCACACCCCAACAACACAGATGGACACAATACATTTCAGACTTTCAGTTTTCACTGGCTACGATCTTATTGTGTCGGAGTGGTGATTATAATGTTTGAGATGCTCATCAACAAACTGACGCTGCAGGACTGACTTCGTCCTTTGTTAAACTAATCAAGTATTATCATCGGATTATCAGAACCACGGCGTGGTACTGAAACTTTGAAACTTGATCCCTAGTATTTCACTACTTGTTTATTGATGACAATTCCAAGAACAACATTTCCAGGCTGAGAAAGAAGTTATAATTTGAAAGAGGGTTGCTTATTACATACGAGGATTTGTTTTTCTAGACAGTGGCTGATAATTGTGTCATGTTCAACTCTGTATTCCGTCACACCATCTATTGTTAGAGAATTTCATAAACTGACGTGCGGCTGTGTGGGCAACTAAAAACGTCAGGTAGATATCCGATAGACTGATTCACAGCCATGTCGCCTTCTTCCAATATACTTTTCACACCCGCAGTCGCTGTCAACTCTCACCAGCCCTCAGTTTTGCATATTTTCATCACCAGTTGAGTTGTCGCTAGCAAAAATGCTCACGGTTGTTAAGTATCCTTTCTTGATCACAATCCTTCACTCTCATGCAGTCAGCTCGGGCCTAGGCTATTTTGCTCAACACAACTAAATTTTCTGAAAGTTATTGGCACTAATGTTGTTGATTGAATAAAACCTTGGGATTTGCATAGCATTCGGTTTGTGTAACCACATGTTTTCGCACACAGACACACGCTTGTAAAGCGCTTCAGCGCGTTAGATGTCTTGTCAAGCAGAGCGGCAAACTAGTATAAACATGACATACGACGGTTGGCAGCATCCCATCCGAATCAGCTTGTCACGGTAACCGAGGAGGAAGAACGCTCGTGCGTATTTGCGGCCGAATACATCGCAGTTCCATGCAGCCATGTTACCATAATTTTATGGTGCTATTTCATACCGCACTTTTTGCACTCAAAATTGCTCGACTGTTGCTTATTGAACTTTCGGACGCCTATCCGGATCGTATTCTTACAGACAGTTCAGGTCAAGGCTAGGTTCCCAAAGATATAAAATCGATATTACAGCGCGAAAATCTTACTTGGATAGCATTCTGGTATGTCCGTTTGCGAACATCAGCATTTCTTTTACCTACTTTCATTAGCCCGTATATCTACCTCAAACCCCACTCGTTAGGCATCCCACAGATGTGGCCTAGCCAACGAAATTAATTCGGCAGCACCAAGACTTCAAACCCATTCAACCTCGAATTATCTTCGTTTCAAAGCCATTTTGGACAACGCAATTGTTAGGATGCATCGATGGTGGGAACGTTTAGGATACCAAACATTCTGTTGATACGATACTAAAGTTTCACTGCCATACAACAACGTGGACACTACATCGTCTTTTAACTGCGGTTCTTGTGAATATGTCGTTCAAAACGTCCGAAAACAGCGCTAGCTTTCGCCACACCAGTCACTAACTCGTTGTCCACGGTTAAATCTGTCAACAGATTGCTACTCACGTAGCAGTAGCCTACGCAGCTATCAACAATGTCTCATTTGAAACGGATTCCATATGCAGATACAGCACTTCCGCCAGGAGAAGGCTGAAAGAAAACATATCTTCTGTTTGTTGGTACCTAAGTCAAATTTAGGTGCTGAAGTTCCTGTGCAGTGTGTTCATTGTGCACTGGCATCTTCAAGCGAAAGCAAGTGCATTTTTAAAGCAAGTGGAATAATGAGGTTGCCGAAACTTAGCATGTTCAGTAAGTGGTCTTCGGTGCAGTATTCAACATCCAAATCGGACTCAGAAGTTTGAAGAGCAACCGTTAACAATGTGTTCAAATATGAACTGAATAAGTTTGGAGCTAAGACATTGGCTTGTTTCACGCCAGTAATAATGTCATAATCATCAGAGATAGTTCTAGACTACTGCACCTTTTCCTTCATACCCACATGCAACAGTTTAACCAAACTGACGGACTTGCTTAAACATTCAAACTTATCAAGCATAGTTCACAATGCTTCATGGCTTATGGAATCAAACACTTTGGTGAAATCTGCAGAGGACATACTGGGGCTGGTTGCGTTCACGGCATTTCTTTTAGATCTGTCGATCAGCGAAAAACACGTCGATCGTACCGTGACACACGGAAATTCACAATGGCTTTTAAAACTGCCGCAATGAATCGGTTCAGAGGAATTCTTGATAGCATCTTTTTAGCATAGCTTGGCAGACTGATGCCTCGAAAACTGCTAATGCACTGCTTGCTACACTTACCTATAAACGGAGGTAAGACCGAGGCATCTTTGAACCCTTGCGGCATTATCTTCTGCTCCCGGAAGTAAACCAACTAGAGCAAAAGAAAACTGAGTCCCCATTTTTCAGGAGTTCACCCGGTAGTCCATTCCGGTCTGCAGTCTTTCCATTATGAAGTTGCCCGATGATTTTCTGCGCTTACGGCAAATCCGGAGATGTGAGCAAGTGGAGCTTTGAAACCTTGTTGTGGCTGGCTAGTCACAGTCTTCCAATCAGTGGCGGCAGTACGGTTTGGTAAGCTACCATCGGGCTTGCGGCAATCTTTCATGATGTTCTCCGGTTGATTGAACGAAAAGGCAGATTTCGCGTTAATCACTACCTTATCAGACTGAATGAATGTGCCAAAAATCGCCATAGGCGAATCGTGGAACTCCTTATACTGTCGGCGGTTAGCGTCGCACTACATCAGCTCATCCTGCTTTTACTACCAGTCGTCCTTGATACTGTGAGGCTGTTTGACGAGTTGTCCGTAAAAACCGCGGAACTTGACTCCTTTGTCACAATTGCTTGAGTCCACTATAAAAATAGCAAACGCCTCAACCTTCTCTCGTGTTAAGTTGGAGATAGCTATGTTGCTGTCACCGAACCGGTCCAGGTTTTCCTGATGCTGAATATTTATCGACTTGATAGCTGCTTTCGTGATCCGTTCCTTGCGGTAGCGGATCCGAGGACGTCTTTTAGATGAACGGCAGCCGCATGGTTAACTACTGCCCTCGCCCTTGAGCTCTGCCCTTAAACGTTGCCCTGGTTCCGATGGCGCTGGGTATCACCTCGGTCTGTGCCCGCCTCACCAACTGGTTGGGTCATACACATGATTACCGTCTTGATACGAGTGACGATTATAATTTCCCGGTAGCTTCCGAATGCTTCCTCAGGTATTCTCAAAACCAATTGATGTGGCTCATACGTCGTGACAAACCGAACTTCAAAAAGACGATTATTTGTTTCATTTTAAACCATCCGTCCGTCCTCACCAGACGAGAGCTGGCTACTTCGCCATGCAGATGTGCATGACTTGCTCAAGTTATCCAGCTCAGTAACAAATAATCCTCATTGTTGCCACACTTCTCTTCTCTAGCACTTTCATGCAATAGCGCAAGTTCGTCCTCATCATCTATCCAGAACTCCGACCATAAGCGTGTGTAACTTTAGTCACCCTAAACGATCGGATGAAAGAACTCTTTAACTTATGGCTGTTTCCTTGTCTCCAGACGGTTGGAGATTTTATCACAGTGCTTCAAGCTGATCCATAATTCGTCAGTTAGAGCAATGTGACATCACATACCAGTGCTTCTCATGACTCAGTCCGATCTTAATTTATAGATTTTCAATTGAAGTGAAACCCTGATTACTGGTGAGCAGTAAGGGATTTTGGTTTTATATAAACTGAACATCATTCACAGTTTGTCGTAGTTGTCGTATTTCCACAGACTTTAAGTGACGTTTAATTTACACAAAACACTGCTTGGCCAGTTGGATCTTGTGTTCTCCTGTTCGGACGACTTCGCACACTATATATAGAAGCTAAAGCCGAGTAAAGTAGGTATGGACGCAGAACCGATTTGTCTTCGCACGGGATAAATCGGCGTTCCCTACTGGTTGCGTTATACAGCACCCATGTACAGTAGTGCGTGCAAACTTGGGGCCTTCCGGCTGTCTTGATCTATGCTTGCACGACGTATCTGCTTACCTTTGATGCACTCACAATCCATCGTCTGGAAACAGTTACTTTCCAGTAGCTTGCAAATCAGAAACAACTTGGTCACACTTGATGGTAAGCTGCAAACTATTATGTATCACTGGCAACCCAAATGTTACTGACATTGGTAAAGATGCGGCCGTGCTTGCTGAAAGCAAAGTAGTAGGTTTTGGTTGGCCAAAACTTAAAAACAACGCGTGAAGTGAAAACGTGCCAAATACCTGAGTCATGTATAAGCTTTCGGTCCTCAAATTGAGTAAATAAAATCGGTAGACTAAACCAGAGTATCCTTAAAATTGGAGGGACATCAGAGGGTACGTACAAAACTTGACCGTGTCAAGAAAGTGACCAATTGTTCAAAGTAATCACTGCCATAGCAAAGTCCAACTCAAGAGGTTTGACAACCTAAGCACATGTAAATTTGTTTCAAAATACGATTTTCACTACTATATTACGAATAAAGACATATAGGCGAACATGTTTTCGATAATTCGTCCTCAGGCCGGTACGATTATATAAGGAGTTAATACAGTTAGATCGTGATATCGATTAGACTTATCACAGAGAAAGAAGGTCACTAGTCAATCAAATGGTCATAACTTGATTGGTCTATTATGTCACGCCCGTCCGTTGGTTTGACTGCGCAGGTTGATCATCGACGCAGTGGACTTGTGGTCATTGTAGGTGCAGCGCCTGGACAAGCCACTTTTAATGATATAATACGGGGTCAAGCAGCCCGATTCCTATAGCCTCGGCAGTACAGTGTTCTACTTCGGATCGCTTTTGATGGGTTGTCTGGCACGCGATATACCACTTTGAGGGCCTGGTCAGTTTTCACCTGGTGTTCGCTTCCAACCAGATAAGCGAGGATAGCACTATTGACCTATCCTGATTCCCAGTTCTCCAGCCACCATGGATGGTGTTCTCGGATTCGTTTCGAAAGTTGTCTTGACGTTCGACCAATATAACCTGTTCTACAGGAACAAGTGAATGGGTAGATACACACAGATGAGGTCTGAACTGTCAGTCTGTCTTTGTTATAAAACCTGAGAATTGAGGATGTGGAGAATTGAATACAGAGTTCAGCTGTATCATAGGTCCTGCAAATTGTCTGGTTTAGCTTATTTGTCAGCCATTCTGCGGAAATTTCACCTTTGAACGGCACTGAAATAAACACAAGCTTCTTTCATACGTTTTGTACTTCAGGTTTAGGGGATATTCTGATCATATGTATGGCGACAAATCGTTCGGGGTAGCCGACATCATGAAATACTTTCTTTATGAACTTGAGTTCACTTACTAACGTATCCGCTGAACAAATTTTGTATGCTCTATCAGTCAGATAGTGCACTAGATTTCCCGTCTGTTTTAAGGGCAAAAAACTGTGACAGTTTGCGTACTGACCTGCCCACGTATTCTTGCGGTGAATTCTGCGTTGAACAGTACCGTCTATTCGTCGATGCAAACGAACATCTAGGAAAGATATCTCGTTTCCAGACTCCTCCTCAAGTGTAAACCTAACTGACTGGTGGGCGCGATTGAACACATCGAGTATTGTATGCACATTAGCCTTCGAACTGTCTGCGATAAATATATCATCTACGTATCGATGATATTAACTGAACTGGCTGATGGTGGATTGAAGCCTAGTGAGTTCAAGCTGTCCCACGAATATATCGACCAGGAGAGGTCCAAGCGGGGATCCCATTGCTGGGCCATGTCTACTGACACAACACATCGCTGAACAGCAGTTGTACATCAGATGTGCAACGGAGCAAAAGCTCTTTCAGTTTAAGTGGTGGTAAATCAATATCGATTCCGGTGTTAGACACGTAGTAACGGATAAAAATTGACGGGTTTTAGCAGTGGTACGTTTGTGAATAACGACACTACGTCTAACGAGCATGATTTCTGTGAATTCATGTTAACGTTCTGTATGCATTCGACGAACTCAAACGTATCACGTAGACTGAGTGGGGCAATCGCTTTTCGGACGAGTTTAAGCAGTTTCACTAGCCACTTCGCCGTTGAGTGGCAAGGCGAATTCATCATATCAAGTATTGGACGAACCGGTACACCAAGTTTGTGGACTTTTGGTAGTCCATAGAGACGGGGCATTGTAGAACCCTGTGGTCGTATTTATTCATAAGTCGCGGGGGCTTATCACCTTTTCATCCTTTAAAGACATAAGACATTTAGTGATCTGCTGTTCGGCAGATTTGGTTTTGTCACTTTCGTTGGCAACTCTACGAAACTTGTTGTGGTCTGCAAGAATTCCATTTCTCGATGTAATCGCTTCTATTCAGAATGACAATTCCAGCTCCTTTATCTGATCTGCTGAGGAGCATATCTGGATTCTGTTGAAGCACCTTCAATGAATCCATGTGCTCCTTAATTGAAAGTCTTTTCCGTCTCGATGTACGCCTATAGTTTAGCTGACACCAGTTTGTTCCCAGGGGTGTAAAAGAAGAGGGATCTAATAAGTTATCGTGAGATCAAAGTCAAAACGACAGAATCACAAGCTAGATCAGGTTCGCCATACGAAAACTACTGTCCAACATTTCAAGCAACTTTTTAGGTCAGTTGAAAAAGGGAAACAAAGAGACAGGTCATAAAGCAAGAGTATGAAAGAAGTGTTTGACTAATGAAAACTATCAAAAGGTATCTCTAGAAATTCCTGAGAACATGAATTGTTCGTAAATAATTGTTGAGAGAGACAGACGTGCAAATCGGATGACACTCTACAAGAATGATCAGCAAACTGCATATGAACGGGTGTCAGATGGCAAGTCAGTGAGGAAACACAGGCTATATTCGGGTGTAGTTACTGAGCAAAACCACTAAAAGTGACGCGCAAGTAATTGATTATGATAGTTGATTTCTTGAAACAACACAAATGTGAGAAATTGATATGATGCATCTAGCTGGTCACCAAACTTAACTATCTCGGCAGTTGACAACAAACTGCGTGAGACCAAATATAGAACTCTACTTAAACAGCCGTCAGTCTTCTTTCTTATTTGCTACATTTGGTCCGGCCACTTGAAATATCTGTCAACCCTTTGGGGGACGAGGTTAATACTTATTTGATGCAGACCAGCCATATCTGGCTGACATATTTCAGTCTATATGTTAGCGGATAGTAGCAACTGAGAGATGTTTAACACATACCTTCCTGTGAACACTGTGATAGCTATCATCAAGTCTATCGGTCAAGTGTGTTATATACAACTTTGGCGCTTATTTACAAGTCAGGAGTTTGAGTCGCAAACGTATATCAGACTTGCCATGGTCAAAACAGCTGTCCACCACCTCGTGGGTGGCTATTGAAATAGAAACGTTATGTATCGTAATTTACTTTTTTTTCATGAAAAATTTGACAGTAACAATATTTACACTTAGGTACAGCTAATATGTATTAGGGTCACAAACTGAATAATTTTATCTGGCATTTCTGAGTCCATGTACGTAATGTTGACCCCTGTTTTGATGCAACAAAACTTGATATAAACAGATATATTTTCGAACAAAACAGTCAGAAAACGAAAACTGGTAGACGCAAGCATTTTGTATTGACTCATCAGTACCAAATTTACAATAACATGAAACGGTTTTTTTATAACGAACAGATAGGGGGGTAGGGTGGATAGATATATTTTCGTCTAAGCTTATCTACCCGGCTCGCTAAATCGGGCCTATTCGGCCTGTCACTGGTAATATCGATTTTCCACTTTGTATGAATGTTGAGCAACACTGTTAATATGAAATCAAGTTTTAGTACCTATTAATTGTTTCAATTGTGAATGTAATTCCTCTTCACATTTTGGTTTTGTCAAAGTCTGGAAACGAATACATCCTATTTGAATAAATGGTCTCTTCTTAACCGATGTCAGTTCTCACCGGCTGATTTCAAGCTTAACAACAGAATCAACCATTTTAACGAACTCCTCCAATTTTGTCTGAAAGCATTAATTATTTTCCAACTAAATCACGGTACATATTTCATGTATTGCGCACAAATGTGTGCTGTATGTATTCCTCACACATAGACCATAAAATCGCATGTTTATTACACAACAAATTATGTATAAGATTTCATTGTAGATTCAACCTATAATCTTGTCGAATCCAACACTAACGGGTTGGTTACTACCGTTACAGGCGCCTAGTGTGCGAACATGCTGACCAAGATTGCTTACACAATTTTATGGTATGTGAAGTACAAACTTAGTCTTCAGAATGCGGATTAGGGAAGTCGCCAACCTGAATACCCAAATAATTTACACATGTTTGGTAGAGATGAATTGGACCTGCATAGTGTAGAACACTCGATAGAGAAAAGAAGTGCGTAAAAGAGAATAAAATGCTTAAACATAGATCTTGCAATTAATGACGTACTAATTCCTGAAGGTAAGTTAGAGAGGTACCAGCCGTAATGTATGGTTCGGAGAACCTAACTGTTAGTGCAATACCGTTGTACTGCAAACTACAATATAGTTAGTCTATTCTGTTTTTCCTCGATTAGTAAAATTTTATCAGAGTGCAAGGTATCCAATTATTTTCACTCACAATCTCATTGTACAATAAACGGGCAAAGAGCCTACCCAAACATTCATTTTTCCGAGGCTGTTTAAAGGAAGAACTGGTTTATACTTGCTCCAAATTAATTCAATGCTTAGATCAGTCGTCAACCGAGAGTTGCCTTTTTCAGGCGCCCAATAAAAGAAAGAACTTTCGAAACTTTGGGCATCTGTAAGACGAAATGAGCCTATCTGAAATGTTAATGGCTTCGTTATTTGAAGACATGACAAAACCAGAAAATGTATCACCAGTTTCACTTCCTGTCCTTAAATTTGATTATCTAAGTGTCCTCATGACTTCCTCCTCCGGTGTTCTGGCGATCATCGACAAGTTTTCCAAAACACCAAAAGCACTCTTGAAGGCAGTTTCTTTTGGTGGTGAGAAGCATGACAGCGATCGATCAGCAGCAGTTGCATTGCACTTTGTTGGATTCAGCACTTTCCCTTGATAACTCCGAAATGAATACAATGGGAGAGAAAATGACCGCAGATTTTTCCGGAAACAGTAAGCAATCACAGAATTATCACATGCATAAAATACGGAAGAGTGAAAGGAAAGTCAATTTTGTTTTCACAGCTTGATAGCATACGATAAGCAAGATAGTCTTATTATTGACATTTCATTGCAATGACAATGACCGTTCTTAGCGGCTGAGTTTCAGAGGATGTAATCCGTGAGAGGAAACAATTATGTACTTGTAAGTGCTAGAATTTATTGACGTATTGGATGTCAAACGTAACCGACTGTGATGCAACAGTTGATGATCAGCTGAACGGAGTATTCAGTGAGTAGCTCATTGTCCGGAAGACAGGGCGTTCACAAAACAGTGTTCCTGTGAGCCTTTCAGTAACTTTTTACTGGTTATAGTAACAGACTTCTAAACTTCTGTTACCTGTTTGATCTTTCTACCACCAAGGACGAGAACATTCTTGAAAACCGGTGTTTTTATGGTGTTGAAATCCAGGTATGTTAATCGAATTTACGGGAATATCTTGCTGACTATTAATGTTAAATTTCCCTGGCCTCCTTCTGGTGACGAATAAACTCGTTGGACAGGAAGGTGTTTCCCTTAGCCTAGCTCTTGAGTGCAACTTTGCAATTCGTCGTTTGAAAAATGACTCAGTTAATATCTGCTTCTGTATTTCGTCGGTTTTCACAGAAGTCAGCTGCTCTCAACCCAATAATTTCCTCATATGGATGATCTGTTTTCATGGCAGAAAATCAATGCAAACAATGCACTAGAAATCTCAGTGCATTTTTAATGTTTGCACCTCTTGATTTTACTAGAACTACGTTAACGTTTGTATTCTGCTTCAATTTTCAGTGTTTTCTAACGGCACTCAGCAGGTCATGCTTTGTACTAACATTTTTGGAAATGTTGATTCACCTACAGTTTGCGTATGTCTTAACCGTACGAAAGTTCATTCCTTCACTATCGTCCTATTTGTTTATTTCGGTTTTGTGGCCCTGTAAAATACCGTAGGAATAATATTTTGTTATTACTCAACGATCAAAAGTTTGATTGAAGCAAGTGTTTGCGTCAAGGTTAGGGAATTCTAGATACGCATGACAGATGAGTTCAGCTAAGGTTAACTCATTGAATAAAGTACAAAATTTACTAATTGACACAAATATTTGAACCCCGGATTTTATGTATAATCTTATATGAAGAGTTTATCAGTTCACCGAACTACGTATCTCGTGAAACGGAGACACTCAAAGTCGTCATTAACGTTAATAATAATTTTTTATTGGACTCAAATATTTGATCGTTTTTCTCAGGAATAACCAGAATAAAAAAATATATATACTGTATATATAATAAATTCACAAAATGAAAAGATGTCGAAGAAATTTATGCACTGGCAATAACTTTTTGACTTTGTTCGTCCGTCTGGAAGCAGTAATTAACGTCTCAGTCACGTGCGTTGGTTGCTACTCGGTACACATTTATTCGAATATAAACTCCAAGTTGAAATCATTTTACAAACAAAATGGTATTTTTTATTGATTCTTGATGCCAAGTGAACTGCTAGCAAAATTATATTTTAAAAACTTCATATTATTATTGCTTCGTATATGCTAAACGTAAGAGTCTCGGTTGTTCATGTTCAGTCATTGTCTAGGTTTTAGGCAATCAATGTTTTTGAATTGTTTTTAAGCATAACATGGTGAACACATTCTGTTCTAATAATTGAGAATCCTCATAGAAATCATTAAGAACAATTTTGGTTTCAGCGAACGGAACTGTTTTCGATAAATTCTCAATTATATTATATATCAAACCAAGAAGTAGTAAGGGAAATTATTGACCAAACATAGTACGAGGGTAAAAAGATTGGGTAAAACACAAACATGACTTTGTTGTGGTTATGATCACAAGTGAGGTGGGTTTTCGGGAGTCAGTGTTAATTGGGGTGAGTTGGGGGGGAAAGGGATCAAATTGTCGCGTGGGTTGACTGCAGGTGTTTGACCACGGTAATCCCAGGGTGTGAACGAACTGTTTTTCAACACACAAGTCCGGCTGACGTAATCGGATTGCGACCGCCTCGGCTACAGACAAGATGCACCACTTGATCTTTCGTGATGCGGCGGCCGGGGCACTGTAGACGATGCGAAACGCCTTATCTGTGTTTGTATGTCAGTGGGCCAGAATGGATGAGTTGATGTTCTTTGTTGTTCCGGAGCGAAGCCACACCGGGCAGTGTTCACGAATTCTTTCTGATAAACGCCTAGTGGTGCGACCAATATATGCTGAACCACAGATCAGAAATGAGACAGCATTGTTAGGCATATTACCTTTCAGATCAAGTGGCACCGTCCTTTTGAGTGGCACGTTACGATAAGACTTGCAGCATAGTAGGTACTACCGATCGCGTCAGTTAGTTGGCGCGTTATCAGCTCGGCTGCCGCGTCCCCTTTGAACGGCAAAGTAACATAATTCTTTTTCTTATCAGCTGTGTCTACTAAGACTTGCATAGATCTCTCTTGCATGTTTCTGGTAATAAATTTCTCAGGATAGGCGTTACCAGAAAGGATATCCTGTAGCATGCCTAACTCCAATTCTATCGTATCTTTCGTACATATTCTTTTTGCTCTATTTGTCAAGCAGCGTACAAGACCCCATTTCAGACTAATCGGTACGTAGCTGTAGAAGTGTAGATATTGCCTACTCCAGGTTTCATTTCTATATACACTTCGCTGTAGCGATCCATTTGATCCGCATGTTAGTGCTACGTCTAGAAATGGCATGTGGTCACCGCTTTCTTGTTCCAACACGATGTTCTTATTCGTCTTGTTGAAAACGGTCAAAAACCTCTGTAAATCTTCCATCTTGTCCACTACGCAAAAAAAATCATCTAAATATCACCGATATTAACTGATTGTTCTAATCTATCATGCTTTTTTGTGGCTAGTCATCCGCAGTGGAGACACAATGTGTTATTGACTGAAGCATTTTCCAGTTTAGATCTAGCTGACACAATTTTACACCAGC
Organism: Paragonimus skrjabini miyazakii; assembly: GCA_014338405.1. Lineage (NCBI taxonomy): Eukaryota > Metazoa > Platyhelminthes > Trematoda > Plagiorchiida > Troglotrematidae > Paragonimus > Paragonimus skrjabini miyazakii. Next base: position 81,489 of record JTDE01000602.1, read on the forward strand.
AGGCATGTTGTACGTCGAAATTTGAAAGTAATGTGTTTGTCAAGTCAGCTGCGAATAGGCACTTTGAGATACTTTTCCGATAAGTACGCATCGACAGTTCGTTTAGTACTTGCAGTCGATTGCGGTGAAATAAAATTCCGGCATTCATCGAGGTGATCTTGCATAGACCATACTGCCATTATAAACGCCTGCAAGATATAAATAAATAACCTAATGTAAAATGTTTCACAGTTTGCTGTGGTTGAAAAAGAAATGGATATGAGCGATGTAACCATTATCTCGACCAAATTATTAAACATTACCTTCCTAATCGATGTCAGGTTGAATGACTGAATCTATTTTGATCTATCGTTTAAAATGAACGTACTAAAAAACCAGTTTTTTCTTATTTTCTGCCTTTCTCTAGTTTGCCTGTTTAATCGTACGTTTTATTTTTCAAGCGGACTTGTTTTTACCGTCAGGTATTTAGGTCCCATTGAGAAACTACATTCATATTTGGAGACTTTTTGAAACTGTTCATCTGATCAAGTAATCGTAGTTCTGACTTCCGTGAATTCTACTGTGTTTGTCTTTTAATCATTGAGAGCAATAATGATCAGGATCTCTCAGTCAGTAGTCAATTATTAAGTAAGTGTTTCCAGATTTTTACAAAATATTTGAACGTAACTCCGCTACAACATCACGGCTAATAATTTTCTGTGGAAGCGGCATTTGTTACACTGGAAAGTTTTTCATTCAGTGTTTTGCGAATCATAACGTTAGCAACATACTACCCACATGTTTGCCGCCAAGATATTGTATACATCCCATTACACTGGTTGTATGGATTTTTCAGCATAGTATATATGTTGTTACTGAGACGCATCGAAAATAATAGAACATCTAAGTATATTTCCGTAAACTCCTGAATGTTTTTATAATTTTAGACAGCCCTACTTATCCGCTTTGAACGAGTTAGCAGACTAATACCTCTTAAAAAAGACAAAAACGAAAACTTGTGACATTGCCGCACAACTCTGGAAACAGGTCTTTCATTTCCAACCTGGTCTCAATCATAAACAATGTTTTATGGCAGAAAACTTATATTATTTCGAAGGTTCACTTTTGTTGACTCTGTAGTCGTTACATGGTAGTCTCCACTAGTAAGGTACATTTAAAACGGTACTTTACATGTGCAACTGCTGTGGGGCAGACCCTCACTAACAGGGATAATAGAATATGTCCAGATTCAACCAACCTCGGTCACAAAGTCCCAAAAGACAAACATGGTTGCTTTACTGAAAGAAGCTTTTTTCGTGTGTTACAAGTTGTACAGCATCATAGTTGTACAGATATTCCGGTCATTTTCAAGTAAAAATACAATAAACTACATTTGTTTCTCGGTTGTTGTGCATGCTCTAGTGCCATTTGTGAATTAAAACGAACTCACCACTGCATACACTATGATACTTATGAAGCGATTTCCGATAGTTTGCAAATCATCAGATCGAAACCCACGTTCCACCAAATAAGACAGACAGGGTCATTCGATTGCAACAATTAGTATCCGTGAAGTTATTGTATTAATGTCTGCCACGCTAATCCGTCAAACCAGGGAAGCAATATGCAATCGAATCATATCGCAACCTTCGACTGACTTGAGACAGATAAACCATACTGGGATCGTCGTAACTGTTGTTGTCAGTGAATATCACGTACACCGGATCAGTAAGAGCCTTTCGCGTTCACACGTACTGTATATATGTGCATGTATCTATCTAGTCCATGGGTTTCTAACTTTGACGGCGGACACGTTCATTTTGGGATCAATATTCCGTTAACTTCACGAATAAAGTTGGAAATGTGACAGTCCAGTAAGTTACTAGATCGAAATGCGTTTCTAATCAGCCAGAACTAATACAACTACCGGTCGCTAGCACTATTCACGGTTTGCATGTAACCGGGAAGAAAAGTCAACTAACACAACCGGAGTACCTGGTCAGAAGTTGTTTTCAGTGCACCTACCGAGAATCTGATAAACTGCGTCCTTAAAGAATGCATGCGTTCTTTCGAAACATACGTCACCAGACAGCACGCGCTCAAATCCATTTAGGCAACTACTTTTGAGGAGGGAATTTTCCCTTTAAACCAGAACCGCTGTCACCGGTTTTTCTTGATTGTATACCGGTAGGAAAGGGGCTTAGATTCAAATTTTCGAGAAAAAGTAACTGGAACCTAGTTTCAGTTGCATTTGGTATGGATTGCAGTGAACCTACTGCTGAGCAGTTTAAGTCAAGCTGTCAAACTTTGTCTTGAATATATTTTTCAGACCACAAAGAACGTGTGTTCGATTTAAGATGTCATCTGAACATTTCTAAATATTTTAGGCTGTGCTTAACATCTTTAACTCAAGAGGCTCATTTACACAGGTTTTTCAACCGGAATATCTGACAGAATGTTTACACAAATCTTGATAAAGTTAGCTGATAAAGGCGCTATTCGTTCAAGCCTGACTTTAAAAATTTCGACCAAATTATTAAACGGCAAGTAAGCGGCGATTTTTGACTCACTTGTACTCAGTGAGATAAAGTAAAATTTTCAAAGTTATTCAAGCTATCGGCTGCATTAATTTTTAACTCATGTTTTATTCAGGCTACCTGTGTGTGTGAGAGACCAATTTGAGAAAGATGGGGTAAACCGATAACAAAATCATTAGCTTCTAAACCTTAATTCCTTTCACACTAGCCACCTTGGTAAATTTATACAGTTAAAACACAATAGAATTGTTTTTCAGATTGTTCTTACTCAACACACGACGACTAAAAGTTACAACTAACTTATTGCAAGCAATGTATACTGAGCAGATACAGTAATATAGTTGAAAAAATCATGCCTGATAATTGAAGTATAGGCTTACAAGTCAAGTAAACAAGCTTACGGATGATAAAGTCTGAATAATTATTCAAACGAGATCGTAGATGATGTAGGACAGATCGATCTGATGCAACTAGTGAAGTTACAGTTAAGCGGTCAAACAACGATGATGCGTCGCGTGATGAGCAAATAGAATGTTTGCAACAGACTTTCGAATTCAATAAGATAACAGATTGATAGAGGGATGAAGGATAGAGTCGAGAAGACCAAGAATTACCAAAGTATTATGGAATATCGCGACACAATTTCTAGGAGTACGACTAATCAGTGTTTGAATGCACAAGTATTTACAGGACATGGTTTGTTATACAAATGTTAACTATCTCATCGTGACTACTTAGCACTGTTTCACTGTCACATAAGTCTGAAGAAAAGAAATGAACCGTAACCGGATAACCAACAAAAATGCACTAGATTTGGTTATTTATGCACTCAGATATTCAATATCAAGATGCTTAAACTTTTCAAACAAACAGCCAATCTGTTAACAAAGGTATGACGTTTCCCTGTCCCTCGAGAACAAGTGCATCTACCCGTCAGACAATTCAACCAATCGACGACAACAAATTCAACAAACCTCGGACTTTGCATTAATGCAGGGAGTTAGCAACGTTGGTCTGAAAACACGTCTTTTAACTTGTATTGTCATCATCAGTTGACCCTTGACATTAGGTTCCCTGGCAATCTATTCAACTGTATAGTTTATTCAGCCTTTTTGATTATCTGGAAGCTTGTTTTCTTGTCATACCCATCCTGATATTACATATCGTCCTGGCATTTTTCAACTTCGCTCCACGATTGTTTGTTTTATGTTGTTTGAGTTAACTTGATTTTAGTACCAAGTGAATTACGAACAAAACATACATGCACAAAGCATCCTACAATTGATTTATGATTAGACTTTCCAAATTTATTGTATTGTTTTATGGACCTCGTGTGAATGATGCCCGGTTCCTTTCAGCTGAACAAAATTTAGACGAACAGGCGGTTAATCTACTGTGAAAACTGTTTGAAAACTAATTTGTCCAGCACATTTGTTTCAATGCACACATGGTTCCAGGAATCAATACAAAATAATCACATCACAATAATGGATGTTACACATCTGTTAAACACAAGCAGATGGTCTTTTTATATTAGATTACATGATAGTCCGTTAAATCCGTCAGCTGTAGGTTAAATGGGGTCTGTTTCGTATAACTGTTTAATGCCCCTTTGGCACAGGAAGACTGTTCATCACAATACCTAATTGTTATTAGACTGGTCATGACATTTGCGGATATTTGGTCGAAATTAGACCCAGGGCAAAAGGAGTAGAATTGCTTAGCCGTGCAACATATGGCTATGGCAACTGTTCTTTCCGGCTTTACAGATGGAGACAGGATCTGTTCAATGTGGTCTCAGTATGAAGCCCACCCGGCAAAGGTATAGGTTATTGAAAATCTCATCAACAAATCACCGCAATATCATTCTAAGTAGAACATTTATCACTAATGTTCGGTCACATCTTGCCTTCGATCACTAGAGCTCACCACTCTTTGATATCTTGTGATGCGGCTAGTGCTTGGCATATGCAATAGTGTGTGTAAATGTCACCGACTATTCGTTGTTATGAAGACTTTCTTCATGTCAGGACAACACATTATTTATACAGCAAACTTGATTGACTCAATTCTTGTGCTGTATTCAGTTCAGACTGTCTTGTCGCTGATGATCACTCGTTAAAGCTTAAAAGCTTGATTAGTTGTTTCCAGAAATTATCACAAAATATAAATTTATCCTACAGAAAGGTTTTTATTTCATTCCACCAACTCTCGTCTACAGATTCATAAAAACTGTATAACCTGAAATGTCGATGAGAGTTGCATTCGGTCTAAAAATAGTCCAGTTTTAGATGCACTTGTCTACGGCAGTTCGACAAATTAGACTGCATGCTGAAGGTTATGCACGTGTTTTTTTCCAAAAAGGTTACTAATTACTTGATAAACTTAACGAAAATAACATTAATAAATAGATTATTGTTAACAAGGCAGAATTTGAGTTAAAAAATATTATTACAGTGAATAGTTTTTATCCATCAACATATCATTTCTTGTGATCGCACTTGTAACGTTCAATTCAAAATGGGCCTAGTTTAAGCAACCTACAACGAAACTCGTAGGAGACAACAGACGCAAAAATAATAGGCTTCCTAACAGTTTTGCACACGAAAGAAAGATGAACAAATATGGATTTGAACAACAACAGCTGTGAACAACGTTTAGTTTCCGTTAACCAAGATTTCCATACTACTTACAAGTAACTGAAATACGTCCTATCTATCGCGCTTATAGATTACAACCAAAACGGGTCAAAGAGCGCCTGTTGGCAGTCGCAGAAGCAGTAGCCACCCGCTCGCTCTCCCCCCATTATGTATTCAAAAGCGCTTCTTCAAAACACTGAATCTTCCATGGCCAGATATCCACGTCCGGCTAGAACAGATTACGTAATCAAGACCGCTATCGTAACATCCACCAGTAATTGTGAACTTTCTGAAATTGATTATAATCCGTTCGATTTTTTACCGTATATTTTCTCACATGATTAACCCATATAAATGTGCTGTATTTAGCCTGATGATGGATCACCGAAAACAAGCTTTTCGCTACACGTTCTTTTAATGTCTAAACCGGGTATTTTCCTGCAATTAAAATACCGCCCAACAAGCTTAATGATTTCTGCGATTTCAAGCTGGAGAGAAGTAATAAATCTGGGACCATCGACTAAAACTAAAAAGATAGTTGCCATGTCTCTTCTGAAGGCGATTGGGCAATCTGAGTATTACCCACAGGCAAATGTGTTTGTGCGTTTGCATGTGATACTTCACGCGTGCCCTTGGTGCGGTCATTGACACAGCAGTCAGGATCGTTGCCTCAAAAAGGTGCGGTTGGAGTTCAAATCCCGATAACTGATAATAGGAACTACTTATGTGCTCTGACAAGAACTAAACTTGCAGTATCCGCAGAGAACCATTTCGAACCAAAGGCATTGTTTCATAGGTCAGAATTTGCATCAGGTAATGGGAACCTTTGTTATAAAGACCACGAGCAAGTTATTTTCCATGGACTGTCAAGAATCATCTGCAATAAGGCGTGATTTCCACACGTTGTTTTTCAGCCACAATAGTATTATTTATGTGTAGTAATAAAGTCCAACCAAACCGTTTCACCAAAGTACTGCACGTCTTCCAGGTGACTACTTTCTGATTCGGACCAATGTGACCTACTGTTCACTAAACGTTCATAGTTGGAACACGTGCACACTTAGTTTTTTAGAGATAGAGGAGAAGAAAGAGCCGTCCAAAACAAAAAGTAACTCCTCGTAAATTGAAGTCCTAATTGGTGGAAGGGATGACCATTCTGAATATACAGCTTACCAAGTAGACAGTAGTCAAAATGTACGCGAGTCAGAACACATCATTACGCTATTGTGGTCTTCTTGTTGCTGAACCACAAACGCCAAGACGGCGTGAGTAAAATGAACGAGCTTTATCGGACGTGTAAAATAACAAGGTGGTTATGAGAAACCTGGGTCATTTATTTCTAACTTAGTCACAATCCATCAATACTGCAGAATAAAACCCATCTAGGACAGCCAGTCTACAGTGGCTATGGCCTCAAGGACTCAAAGTGATGAACATAATGTTTCACGTTGTGCACTATCAAATTAGCAACCAACGACCGATTTCGTTCTTGTCTGCACTCATCAAACAAAGATTGTGAGTGAGGAAATGGAAGAGGCGATCATCTATGTTACAATCTAGAGGCCAGATTCGTTGGGTCACCTGTTCCGTGAGCATCACTTGTAAGAAGGGAAATTCAGACAACTACTGAGTGGTTTGTTCGTGGCCCAGAATGTCTGTTACTTTGGCAAACAGAGCATCAACAGATCTTCTTTGCTGCTTCATGTTTAGGCAGAACACAGCCTACACACGTTATCAGGGTGAGTCAGCAGTCGCGAGACACTCATCTAATCATATATCGGCGCTACTTTTAGTGGGTAACTGTGCCATTATTTTAATTACAAATTCATCATATTTTTCAAACTTTCAAACCACTTCCATTTACACTTAGGCGATCTACACTCATTTAATCACACTGTAGTAAACCATATGAAAAATACCTGAAATGCAATAGTCTTCATAAAGCGACTATTGTCAGGACTAACAAACTTTCCCCTGTCTTGAAGAGAGATGGACAGCGTAAACCATGAATCGATGACAAGTAAACGCCAGTAAGGAACATATTTTATTACTTCGGAAAAAGCTTTTTATGCTTGTCAGTATAATGAGCTTTTCTCCCTGTATATCATGCACAGACTAATGATACTGATCTAAAAGTTTCAGAGTGTTTGTGGTGCTGAAGTCATGCAGTTCTTTTCCCCTGTTGCACTGCTTCCGGTAGGGGTAACGGGCTGGTTCTTATCTGTCCCGTTCAGTTTACTCAAAGCTTACGGATAATATAACACACAAGAACTGTAGAAAGCAATGGTTGGGTAAAATACAGTCAAATGACCGCGAAGCTACAAACTACACAAAAATTAACAGATGTAAAGTCACAATTCACCATCGATCAATGTGACTTAGTGTGTCAATAAAACATGTAACCCTTTTGTAAAACAGCTTAAAGTATGACATAATGCGGTGAGAGAACGCAGCATGATAACGTGGACTGCTACACACAGATCAACTGCTACAAACCCCATGGAATAAATGTAATCGATTACTGGAGTTTATAATATGAAAAGTAATTACGAAATGACACACACGACAGATCATTATGATTGCGAAATAAAATTATTATTTACTACTTCATTTTTTGAGTGACTTGTACAGATATTCTTAGAGCTTGTTCTTGTTTGGTATGTATGAAAGTGAATAAAAACGGGCACGTGGTCTTAAATCTATTGTCGTATGTTTCTAATTTTGTAATTTGTTTTTACAGACGATCGCCATTAACACTTGTTCTTCATGGTTTGTTTAGCTCATCAACTATGCAGACAACAGTGGACTTTCTTCAGAACACCTTAACTATGGTTACTTCCAAACAAGCAAGCAGCGCTTTCAAAATTTTACGACTCATTTGGTTCGTTTTGCTCCTGAGTCCGCTTTGTATACCAGTTACCACACTGTCGCTAGAATCACATCCCCCGGAAGGTAACGCGAACGACGCGGTAACAAAGACCCCAACCTCGGAATCTCTGTTTCACACCTGTTGCTCCATGGGTCAAATGTCTGCGCATTCTATGGATTTTATTTCATCTGATCCAACCAAACTGGGCTCAAAACACCAAGAAACGTGTTCTTCCATCTTACAACTTGACTTGAACTCCCCAGTTGAGGTGGGCGTCACGTGATTCTAACGTATTTGTAAACGATGTTTTTCAAGTCCACAAATAGTTGATGTTTCTATCGTGGTCAATATTAATATAAGTTTCGTTAATTTAACGAGTGTACTTTAATCGTACCGATTCAATTTATGAATATTCAATTTAAACCTTGTATAAACAGAACGCTCAAGTGAACTACAAATATGATACATCATATTTATGTAAAAAGGATACGAATACAAAAGTTTAGAATCAGCCTGACTTTCTTTGTCGAAGTCCCCGAGTAAGTTATTTAGATCATTTTAATTCTAAAGGTATTGTATGCACTGGTGTCAACTTTCCATGTTACTGTGAGAATTTCCGGGTATAGATTTAATTCCCGTATACCTTGTAGTGCCAAGAGAGGTTGTCTTTTCAAATGGCTTTATATATATACTGTGCACCATAACCCTGAACTGTATAGACTGAGCTGTATTAATCAACATGACCAGTAAGATTATTTCTATGCCTTGATGGACATCAAAGACACTTAGGGATTGTGAAAATGATGGTAAAAATGTCGTTGAACCCAGGAACATTGCCATGAACCGTTTAATCGGAAATTGAACTTCTACCGATCACAGCAGAAACAGTCTAGAATCGTAATCTTCATAGCTTTCCTTACATTCTTCTCCAAATTTGTCAGTTGATGATCAAACTTGGACCTCAGCACATTACATAAACTGCAACACTTGCACCTAATCCGTACTGGAAATGACAATTGACCTTTCTGAGACTTATCAACTCATACTGTCTGGTCAACACATACTTTCGTCCTATGTATAAGCCTCACGTTCTTCGGCTCTTTGGTAAAAGACAGAGTCCTGCTCTCACATGTGACGGAGTCACATGTCATTGTGGCCTTTATATACACTTACCATGTGCCAGCTGATGGCAGAAAAAGGTTGTACACAACATGATGTTATTTACCGGAACTACTGTAAGAGTTTCATTCAATGGATAACTTTTGATGGGTAAACGATATGTGTATTACGACATGTTAGCACTTCGGTCTCTGCTGTCGGTTGCGCACATCAAACATTCTACTGTGTTTACCAAAGAACGACATATGACAACGAACTTGGCTCGTTCGGTTGTTAACGGCAAACCGGTGGTAAAAATCGCTCAGTCTGATATAAATAACACCCTTTTCCTCAGCACCTTTTGGAGATAAAGGACGGAACAGATATTTATAATCAGTGTCGGCCCCAAGATTGTCATTAACACAGAATATCCACGACCCCAAACCTGTTGACGAAAGTAGGAAGGTTAATCACCTAACCTATCACAAGAACATGTTTCGCGGCCGCAGAAACCGGTTGTTCTTCACGAGTTATGATTCTGTTGTGTATCACCATCGTTGCTACTAATCGCTTGGGGAGGTGTTCAGCCATCTACTGTCATAGGTTTCCCTCAACTCTGTTGGGCTAGGCACTATCACAGCTGGAAGTCAGGTGAGAGATCGAGTAGAATATAGACTAACCCCGTCAACACGTCGTGAATGCGGTGAATAATCTTCAAGAGGGGAGACAACCAATACAATTCTGTAAAAAGATGAGTATATGGCAAAAGACAGATAGCATCTTTCAGCTTACATCACTGGCTATCCGATCACTTATAATAGGTAGAGTAATGACTACTGGTTCATTACGACTAGGTGCAACAACGTTCTGGTTGCAAACAAACTTACCGGAACGACCACCAGCTTGAAATACATTCGACAAGTACCTTCAGATTATCGCCTATTAGTAGAACATATTTTTCTAGTCCACGGAATAACACTCTTAGTGGCCGTGTCACGAACCCATGAGTTCAACCAAAGAAACTGATCATGTTATCTTCCAATAGCCGAAACTTCGTGCGGCACATCCTGACAGTTAAGAATCAAACTTTCCAGAAGATCCACTACACAGTTCACTTGCATTTTTTGATGAAGCAGAAAGATTTCGATGCACCCAACTTAAAATATCTATTAAAGTAGCCACTATCATTAAGACTGGAAATTTTATCATCCTCTAACTTTAGACCCAAGGGACTATAAGTGTGTTTAGTGGATCCACTAATCAAGTTCCATCAAATCAACCATACCCCTACATTCTTTTCATTGAGAACGCTACATTCTACGTTTTTATTGTTGCTACAAAACATTGTTTGTGAATATGCATTTACCCATTTGCTATCAGAAGGAATAAAAAAATTAACACACCGCAGTGTTTGTCTGTCTATGGTAACTAGACAAATGTCACCGAGCTCAATAAAAAAAGCAAGTTTGGCTTTTAGCAGATATATATGTTTGGGGACAATGCTAACAAACTTATGAATGTTGTTAATCAGTCTCACAAAGTCACGTCAATCTACGATTTCAACAGTACCCATTACAAGCCATGGAAAACAGTGCCAATACACTGCTGAATGAAAGAGAGTGGTGTGAACGTGTGAAGCATTTGTGCTGCCTGTCAAGTCGACGTGTTCGCGCCTGTCACATTGGATCCGACCACGTCGTTCGCTACGGTGGCAGGGCTTGCTCGGATCGGGCATGGAACACGACTGTAGAAAAACAGTTCCAAGCGGTAGCAAAGGTAAGAGTGTTTGAGTAAAATAAGTTGTTTGGTTCATGCACGCGGTTAAACTTAACTCTTGAATTATGCGGAAATGGAATACATAACTGTGCAATTTGCAAAAAAAATCCAGATGTTACAAATTTATATATATATATATATATATCTACAGACAAGAGACCATTCCTGGTACACATCAATAGTTATAAACATAAACAAGATGGAGTATATCGTATTTTTCCGTGTTTGTAATAAAAGTTAGCCGAGTTGAAACTGTCAGTTTTTAAAATAATTTGAATACCTGAGCACTGCACACATGACTGTCAATGGAGACTTAAGGAATAAAATTCGACCCTTTAAGGGGTCCGGTACACCGGTTCACATCCGGTCGAAGCATTCCAACTCGGTACGTGCAGATGGTGGCCGACGTCGGAAAGGGCTGTAGGACGGTGACTTTGAGTTCGTGCATATTCATGTCCGGAAAATGTGCATTACTTGGACAAAACTGTAGGAACTTCTTGAAGCACGATGAGCCGAATGAGGGTGAGAAAACTGTCGCAGATCAACTCAAGCTTATTTCACGAACATAGGGGTTTGAAGTTCAACATCCGATCTGAATACAGCTACAAGTTAATAGTTGGCGCCAACGAAGATTGAAACAGGAATGTAGTGCTTTTTCTACGTGAGCCGGGTGGGAACCTTGTCCTGGTATAAAAACAGCGGTTAAGTGCAACTTGTGTCAAAAATGCCAGACTATTCCCATTGTAGGGGATTTTGGTTTTTAAACAGATTGAATATCACCCACAATTGATTGCAGCCGTCGCATTCCCGTAGACTTTCCAGTCGGTCCCTTTCGAAAAGAAGCACTAGACTCGAGTTTCGCTCTCATTAGAGCTCGTCTGTAGTGTATATCATCGCCACTGCGGGGACTTGAACCACGGACACGCTGTTCATGAGGCAACCGTGTTTACCACTGCGCCATTGACCTCACGTTAGGCACGACCAAATTATCATATATGAACGTGCAACCACAGCTACTGTCTGTTAAATTCGATCGACGACACCTGACTAGGACATCTCTCCAAGTTTACATCACCTAAGTCATTAACTGTGTGTCATCTCGAGGCGATCGGGTAAACGTTTATTACACAATTGAATAAAAACTATACTCAATATGACTACCTCCAAGCTAACCGCTGAAGCTCCTGACCGTTAGTATTCATTAAAGTTTATAAGTATTTGTAATACTTGGAATTATGAACTTCGAATAGTCCTAGAAATCGTATTCGGATTGAAACCTTCCATGCAAGTGATAAAGAGAAGACCTCGTACAGGTTGTAGTTAGCAGTTCATATTCATGAAACAAGAAGCCAAATTTATGGACTTACAACAGTATTAAAGAAATCACAGCCTATCATTGGCTGATCATATTGACGCATAGAAAGTCACAAACTGAACGTTAATTGGTGCAATAAAGAACAAGAAAACAAGCGAAAAACAGAAGGCGTAACATTGAGACTGTTCGTCCAGTCCTGATGTTGCATCTTCAACGCGGCGTTTGGATTGGTCCCTTGTTAGGACTCCTATTGTTTTGAAGTTTGGATAAGCGGTCACTCGAGTAAATTTTCATCACAGTATTTTTGAAGTATTCTGTCATTTTGGTAGTCTGTTGAATGCTTACGCTTGTTAAGATAGATCAGTTTTCTACAGATCATTGCAACAGTTTGCAGATTTCTTCTACACGCTTTGTAAATAATCCTGACTAAAAACGAGCGTGCAAGCAGCCTTATTCACTGCGGCGTGTGTGTATCCTAGTTACGAGACAGAATCCTGACCTAACATTCATCTCTCTCCTCATTTAAGGAATGCTGCCTTTGCCGGATAGTCTGGGTCGCAGATGGTTCCACTTTGGATGGTTTGCAACAATCACCTTTTGGAACCAAACATAGTGCATGCCCCGGTGCAGGCTGCTGCGGTTTACTCAAAGCGGGTGAGTGATAGAATGGATTATGAGATATAATGTGACCAACCATTCGATAGAATGAGAAATTTAGCGTTTGGTTTACTGAACCAACCTATACTTCAGTCTCACTTTTTTCGTTTCATTTTTTTTACATGTCGCATTGAGACGCTTCCTTTAAAAAAATTAATATGACTGAGATAACAGTTTGGTCGTTTTATAACCATTTAAAAACAGATTTTTTGAGTGCTTTGAGAATTGGGTTCCAATGTGAACTGAGGTGCTATCTTCCGCATTTCTCACTAGGTGTACCCGAAAAACAGATCGCAATGGTTCACTGAAATGTCATTTTGTTTTATCTGTTGTGAAGGCATAAAAAGAAGGAATTTTCTAATAAGAAACAAACTTTATAATTTTATCAATCTTATATTATCTCAAGACCCTTGAACTCGCTCTGCACTGTTTGTTTCGTAAACGGCCGACAATTAGTCTATGCCAATCTACGTCCCATGGAAGTCCACTTAAAATGTAAACATGCATGCTTCAAACAAGACGCTTATTGGAACCTTCGAGTGCGCACTGGAGATTTTTAACTGCAATTCATATCTTTATTTAACTTAAGATACACTTCGGACCAAGGCAGAACCAAAACGTCGTTCGATTGGAGGCGCGGAACCGAACGTAGAAGAGTTATCCACAACACCTACCCCCAAACCTTCACTGAATGACGACTCAGAAGATTTTGACTTTTCATTCGTGGGCAGTGTCCACGATTCACAACCGTCTGACAGTCGGATAACAACCACGGAACATCCACAGACCCTGAACACCACGGAGCAATTGACTGTGTTGTGTAGAGAAAATTACGTGTGGGACAAAGATCAAGAGTTGTGCATTCTCATGATGACTGCCTGTCCAATCGGAATGTATTTAAACAAAACAACAAACCGATGTGCCAAACGTTTGACACCACAGGAACCATGTGCCACAGGCTACAGACTCAATGAGATTAGCGACCAATGTGAAGGTTAGTCACGTGCCTAGTGAACGCTCTGTAACTGTGTTCGTTCCAGAATTTATTAGTCGACAACATGTGTAACTACATATTTTTTTCTCGTAAACCTATACTGTTATGTACAACTCCTCTCTTTGGTCAAGTAGGTCACTAAGTGAAAATGTCACTTACGGTAGTAAGCCACCGAAATAGCCGTAGCACAATAATGTGCTAAGCTGATTCATTGACACTTATTTTGAGGTACGAATACGGAACGAAACCTGATAATATTAGATTTCATATACGCCAAGACTTTCAAAATACCACATACAAACTACACGGTATTATTGAGGACGGCGACAGTATTCATTAAGAAATTGCTTTCTACTGCAAAACAATGTGATGCGAAACAAAACGGAGTTTCTCAGCTAACTGAAGGTTTTGCGAACAGTCCTTGAATATTTTAAATGAAATATATTTCAGGAGCAACATTCAGGCAGCTGCAGATTTTCTCAATGCTTCAGATAATAATCTTGGATTCATTCAGTTTAGAAGTGTCTAATAACTTAGTTAAAATGCCACATGAAAACGAAAAAAAGCTGGGCATCACAATAGTCTCAAGGATTCAACTAGCAAGTTGTGTTTACACAAAGATGGCTGCTGACAAGAGATCAGTATGGGATCGATAACTTTCAATACTCACAGGCACTCAATTTGAACAAGTGAGCGGATGATTAAATTCAATCCAACACGTGATCGTTGCTCAACAGTTGTAGCTATCGTTTGATGTTGGGTACTTGAATGTGCACACTTCGACAATCAACGAAACTTGGAACAGGTTCGCACAGGTTTCTAAAGATCCGGACAGTTTTATCTGTGTAAGTATCGTAAAACCAACTGATTTAATAAAATTGTTGGCGTGGAGGTCATTTTGGTTGTAAAGGCTTGAATATTAGCAGGATAAGCCCGACGGTTTATTTACTAATCCGTACCGTAAAGGCAAAGATGGTTCGCTGGAAAACAGTTGTCAGCGTCTCGGTTAGTGATTTCAGTGTACGATCCTTTTAATAGTCAAATTACGATCAATCATTCCATGGCCGTTTCACATTTGATTTTTCGGGGCCTTGAGTTTCGTTTCCGACGGTGTGCAAAACTGTCTTCAGAATACCTATTGAAAACCAGTAAATCATTCGAACTTGAACACGTCATCCGATAAGTCATAAGATGTGATCCATTAACGCAATGAAAAGGGTTTACAAACTGCCATTTTGAATTGCTTGTGTTCCTTTCGTACAGTATGTGAAAGTTTCTCGCATGACAGGCTAACTTTCAAGAGTAGAGAGCTCATATTGGTAACAATTTCGTAAACAGTTGTGAAGTGATTAAAAATTGGTGCCATCTATCATATTTATATGGTCTGTCAAATTTCAGATATCGATGAATGCAAAGAGGGTTCTCCGATTGGTGGAGAAGCATGTGTTGGAGAAGGAATGCAATGTGTCAATCTTCAAGGTTCATTTAGATGCGTATGTGAAGATGGTTTCACTATGGCCGATGATGGCACCTGTGTGGGTATGTTGTATATCAAATGAATAATTTAATTCCACTCACTTTTACTCTGATGTGCAGGAGTCCTGTTCCTAATTGATCGAGATTTATGAGAGAGAAAAATGATGATTATCTTTTAGTCAGGTTGAACATAGCATCCAGAGTCACAAGTCATGTTAACCAAATGAATTTAATTTGAATTTACTATCTTGTCTATGTTAAAATACGGTATCGTTTTTGTACGTCAAACCACACAATAGTTTCAAAGTCATCCTGTAGAAAAGTAACATAGACATGACTGAATCGTGAGGGATACGGAACTACTTGTTTATTTTAATGAACACTAATTTAATTTGCAATATATCAGTGTCCGAGTATTATCGCAGGCTTACGTTCTTTCAAATAGCTTCTGTTAAGTTTTTGGCATTCAATCAGAAAATTTACCAAAAGATGTAGGGTTGGTATAATTACGCAAAAATATCTCAGTTTGCCTCACATTCTCTGAATTTGGTTCAAGTGAGGTAGTTCGTACTTCTGAATGGAAAGTTCTCAGAACTACTAACAGTTGGATGTTAGACGACATTTCAAACTATTTTAACCAATGTCTTGGAAATGACTGATAGTTATTCAATGAAATTAGCAATCTGTACTATATTACAAGGTACGTTGTCTTGAAGATTAACTTGTTCCATTGAAATTTGTGATAGTAATATCTTGACGGTTTGCTGTGATGGCCATTAGGAGCTTTTCGTTGCTCAACATCCCTTTAACTGTGAACCATTTATAGCCTATCAACAGCTGCTGGTTTGGTCTATTCACTTCTGTTTCAGAGCAAAATAACCTGCTTAAAAGCTGATAACAGAAAGTTGGTGTATTAGTCCATCGTTTGTCTCCGAGAATTTTATTGCGGTTTCTTTTAAGTTTAATTCATATAAAATCCATGTTTTAGTTTCGAATTTTCTGGATCTACACTGTTCACTGTTGCCATCAACAAAGTACCCGTTTTCTTATCACGTTCCATGGGAACCCTTAACAAACCATTTGTCTTCTTATTTCTTGCATCAGTAAAACATCCGAATTTCTTGTCGTGCTTTTTTTCTGAAGATAGGAAGAAGATATTACAAGTTGCAACGTTTGACAGATTCAACATCATACATTACCTACAAAAATTATTTTGTTTATAAACTGAGAAAGAAAGAAGTATATGCAAACAAAATCCGGTCTGAAACTTGGCCATTACAGTTTATTTCGTTTCACAAACAATTACACGTTCGAATAAATTATTATATTTAGACGCACAAAGTTTCACATTAAGCACCATGTTGAACCTTGGTCGCTTATTGAATTTGTGCTAACCAGCAAATTAGAATGTGGCTGATCATTTACAATAATGGGAGAAGTTTCGGTTTTCTGATATTCGCCAAGTAATGCACCATGGTTGTCTAGTTAAAAACATATAATTATCCCTTGATAATCTCAATGTAGATATATGTTGTTGGTAACATAGATTTGGTTAGTTGCAATTGTAATTCTAGCCGGCGGTTGTCGTGCTAAGAAAATTTGTCACTCATAGGAAACTCTTAAGAAAACAATTCGCCATAGGGTTATTTTCGAAGTGGTTCACCGGTATTCATTATGGGTTGTAAGTGAGTTGTGTATTCCATCGGGAAAAATATCCTGATTTTTTACGTCTACCACCTATCTTTTGAGACTATTTGGATGAAGACATACAAGTATTGTCGACAATGTACTCAAATGACCATACATCACTTTAATAGATTTGAAGGTAGAAAACATAGTTCCATTTTTTTATTATAAATAAGCCAGTTTCATCCTCAGTTAATGCTAATCGCTGACCCACTATGTTGAATCACTTATACCGAAAAAAACTTGGACCAAAACCAATATGGTATTTTTGATTGCCATATGTGTAGCATTTAAATGCTGGTAAGTCGAGCACTCAGAATATTTAACTCAAATGATGAAGAGGCTGCCATAGTTTGTAACAATTCTGTATTGATAAAAATATTAACAAAATTAATCAAGTCCATCCTGTAACTTGTTGTTGAATAGATTACTAATGAGACTGTTTCCCGTCTTTTAGTCGAACCGACTTACGTTATGTTTTTAGTGCACAGTGGAACGACAGCTATTATGATTCACCTTCAATCTAGCACTTTGTGGTTTGATGTGTAATTGAAGAAATACATCTGGTTTGATACAAAACATTCCTACCCTCAATAGCTATTTGCTTCTGTTTACAGTGTAGTTGTTTTATCATAGAACAGATTTGACTATATGAATACATAAATATGCATGTACGCAATACGTCTTAAATGGAATAAGGAACTAAAAACAACTGCTTACCTAAAATCAAATCAACAACAACTTCTGATAGTCCAGCTGCGCAGTGAATTAACGACATACTCTCCAATTGCCCAACTATTACTGATAAGTAGTCGTAAGTATCATTTAGTAATAGCTGATAATTTTTCATGGTTGATTGTAAGTTTAGTATTTCAGATAGGCTTTTGGCCAACGCACTACAAATATGAGGTATTAGCTTAATTGTAACTCAGCACGGAGCAAACTAATGGCATATATCCCTGTTTAGAAAGAAATGCTGACTCACAACACACATGGTTGTATCAGCCCATTTAAGCAATAGATCATGGAGGTTGGTAAGATGCAAAGAAATGACACAAGAAAATTTCAGTCTGACACATCATTTGGACAAGACTAAACAGAAACATTAAAAAATTGTGAAAACCTGATTGATGTAAGACGTTTTACTTCCAGCACTTCCATATTGTTATTTCGAAAATAACACGGAGCATTTATACTGTAGTAATTCAAATTGTACTATTAGCTTATGGATTGCTTAACCTAGTATTTTCATATTTTTATAATTACGTATTAGGCGATATGTATGGTAAATGATCCAAAGTGAACTAGCAATAACCACGTGTTATTTAGCACACAAGAGATGCGAATGGTTAGTTGATCGTCTCTTCAAACGTGCTAATCAAAGCGTATTTTGCACTCCTGATGGGTTGAACACCAAAAGCTAATGGAACGTCTGAAGTTTTCTGACCATAAAGATTGCAGAGATAACCAGTAGCACAGGGAAACCAAACAGGAAAGCATTCTCATGAATGGTGTCAAGTGACCGTAACACAGGACCAAACAATTTTTCCAAAACAAAATTCGTTCAAAAAACTAAGTGGATATCGTATGATCACATTTAGAAGATTACTTCAAGACAACCATTGACATAGCACAGTTCTGATTTCGTAAGAATTCCGACAAGCGCTGTTTACGTGACTCATTGATGACGTTTCCTGACCTTCAGTCTGAATTTCAATTTTGCGGGCAATCGGTTTCTAGCAGATCTTGCTTGCATATAATTACGAAATGCTCTTTTTGGATGCGTACAGTATTTTTTAACGATTTTAGGGAAAACGAGTGAGTGTAATATTATGTAAACGGTTTCATAAATCTGTAAACATATGACTTCGATTTGGTGTGTAGCACCGTACTATGGATTTTGGCGCTCATCTTTTTCATGTACTGAGACACATCTGTCTTAAGCGGATGCTCTGAATCTAGTCGTATGTTGAGTATCGTTTGAATACATTTCAGCCGCATTGAGTTCAGTTCACATTGCTCTGTCGGCCCAGTTAACTATGTTTATGGAGTTCGGCAGGGACGATATGCTGGCGTTTACTGAAATGCCATTCAGATATAGAGATACTGGCAAGCGTGTACGTTGATCTCACTGAATGGATCATCTATCTATTACACTTCCAGCTCCGCCCGATGCAAAAGAACGAATCAGTTAGAACAGAGTCTTGTTAGCCTGGATACGAAATACTTCTTTTGGTGTGTCGCGTTTAGCCGATGTCAGATGTGAATTGGACACCAGCTATTCGACAACGACTAGTCACATAATCTTGATAAATGCGTCATATTTTTGTTAGTCGAACACAGAAAAAGGTCACAGGGAACCAGTCATCACAAGGCTTAACGATAACGTGAACAGATGAAAGAAAGACGGTATTTTACAGTGTTTTGGAAATATAACTTTAATGCACCTGACAGATGGATATACCATTTTGAAGGATTTGACTTAGAAAATACAGGCTATTTTAGCGTCAGCGCTCTTTTAGAGATGTCACTGGACTTCTAGGATATGATAGATTGTCTGTTGGAGAAGAAAATCGTGTACACTATCCTATGTGATTTTAACCTACTATCATTTCCTGCAGTCACGTAAAATCAGGGTTCTTGGATTTGAACACTTCAACACATGCTGCCACAGCGACACAATTTAACTTACGCAATAGAACACTGGTGCAATTAATTGGTCTGCACAGAGGGCTAATCTATTTTTTAGTGAAAACATTTAAAGTTTGTTAGCTGACAAAATAAGTATGTAGCAAAAAAGGAAATAATAGATTCTACCAAGTAGCTTACATTACAATTTCACAGTGGTTTCCATGTTCCTTTATAAAGGACATACATCAGTATTTTGACATTCTGGGGCCACAAGTCTTCATGTATACTACAGTCCACTCTGGGTTTGGAAATACGTAGATTTATGTGGGAGGCTATAGTACTGGATCTCGATCTTTTGAATTGTTGCCAACTGTAATACGTGTCTCAAATGACGTGTATTTGTAATTTCACTTAGATTCACTATGTAATCTTCTGTGTGTATAAATTGAAAATGTTCGCAAAATCTGGCAGTCGCATTATCAACAGATTGTCTGTATATCGGTTTACGATGGCGTCAAAATAATATTCATAACCAGCAATCAGAGCTGACTCGTCCAAGTGGATAATTCGAATGTAATAAACTATTCGTAACAATTAGTAGCTAGCTATCACTCACTAGTGAGCAAAATTGCTCCTGGTAAGCTTTCCTGACGTGAAATTCGGACTAATGTTGACGGTGAATATTAAAGACAATTAAAATGGGCAAAAAGGCCGAATATACATAGAGGAAGAGGTTTGAAATGCATAAAAATTACAAACGTAGATATCACTACCACTAAACTCAATCAGAAACTTAGCAACGTAGAACAGTGACAGTCTCCTGTTAACATCAGCGATCTCCATCAAGTTTTCAAATCGGTTTTAAACTGACTTTCCTTGATTTACAAGAATAAACCCAACGCAGAAACGACAGGAAAAGTTGCCGAGGTAATCAGACCACGAGATGGCATCTCAGGCTAATGAAACCAGCGAATAGTTTTTTTAATATACGAACTAGTGCTTCTATGTTTTGTGTTTTTACTTTAAGCAAAGGCATTTTTCATTTGTCAAACGTTGTAACACGGTCATTCTTCTCGAATCTGGCTAGGACCAGACGAAATGTTACAGGTTATACAGTTACAGTGAAAATTGAGGAAAACAGTAAGAAGCTACGTAGGTGGGATTGTCGAGGATAATTTCTGTCTTATCGCTATGGAAAACATAAGACATAAGTGTATCGCACATGCTAATAAATTGAGGATTCGCGTTCGATGACCACAAGTGGCTTTGATGAACTCAATACAGTCAAGCTTATTTGGTTAGAAACCTCGGAGAATAGGTACGTTAGTTAAGTAATCGTGGGCTGACGTAAGTGCCCACATCTGTACAAATGTTGTGCTACCATATGTCTTTCTAGTAAGTTGCGCGGCTATTTGATACACAAACATATATGTCTGTAACAACAACCAGGTGTTAATGCATTTTCATCCGTCACACGGGCTTCAAAATAAACAGTTTGGCTCGTTTGCTGTTTCCTGTTGTTCTTGCGCACCAGTAAAATAATACGCTGAACATGCGTACACATGTGTGATGGGTTCAGTTTGGTCAGAGCACTTTCCATCCAAACATGGGCAGAAATGTCAATACTCTGATTCACATAAGTCAATTGTTATCAGTCAACGACCCACTTCTGCAGTTTTTCGTTCCTGGTTTACAAGTTCTGTTTAACAGTTAACGAGTAAGAGCAAGGGGGAAAGGACGAACTGACAAAACTATTCACTGTGTAGTTCGTGAATGCACATAGCCACCGTTCAATCAAGCAGCCTTGTCGGTGTGCCTGTTTTACCGATCGAGACAACATTTTTAGAGAGCTATGCAATCAACTGTGATGTTGATCAGTTTAATTAATCTCTCTTATTATATCCATCGACATCACTACAAACTTCTGACGAACAATGTGCTTGGAAACATTTACGACCTTAGTGTTTACGAAACTGGCTTCGGTTGAAAATGTACCGCTTTGTTGAGTACTTAGCGTAGATTATTTTGTCGTAAACCTGAAACGCTTGTACCGCACGGGAGGATTTTGAATCGCAACAGCTTTTTAGCTTAAACAACTGATTGCTTATTTTGTTAAAGAGATCGCTTCTATCCACCTGCAAAGAACGGCAAGCAGGAAAGCATTGGGAACTGTGTACCGTTTCTAGCTCAGATGCAACGCGTGAACAATAATATTAATAGATTCACAATGGCATGCAAAGCTCCCTTTGTAGACCACTTGCAACATCAATCTGGAGATTTTACTGGAAAAAGTACTTCCACTAATCTTGTCCAGTAAGAGTGGACGAAATGATTCAACTATTTAAAAGTAATCACTGACCATCTTCGCACGTTCGGTACTAACATGGCTTAGTTGATAATATAGGGGAATTCATCCATACATAGATTATCGCTGGCTGTATAACAGAAGTAAACAATCTTGTTGTATTCTGTCAGATTGCAAATGCTTCATGAAACTACTGCTTGAGATACGAGTGGTTTTATGGTCATATGAAGGAAAATTCGTTGCCGTTGACTCTTTAGTAAATTTGAATTGATTACTGTTCGTAGTTTATCGTAACTTTCACGATTCATGTAAAGTTCTGTAGCGTTCCTGTTCCTCAAGAGACATCGAACTTTAAGGTCGCTCGCCCTGGAGTTCGTGTCTTTGAAACAAATAGGTTAATCACTGCTATGCTAACTTCAAAAAAAGTGCGAGGTCGCACTCAGCCTGAGATCGACGACACGGCGGTCAGCACGGTTTCGTTGCAAACCGTTAGACAAAGGTCTAACTACTACCTGTGGCGGGGTAACTGGTATTGGAGAGCTCTGATCAGCAAGCGATACAAACATTTAAAGCTCTTCTCGAAACAAAAGGCTGTAAGGAATACGTGAATGAAAAATCTGCTGGCAAACACAAATGTACTCAGTTCGTCTTCACCCAAATTCCAAACTGCTCGTCAGCACTCAAAAGACATTCCTCAGACATACGTATAGAGACCAGGATTTCAATTTGACTGTGAAATTCTGGAGTCATTGGCTGGAACTGAAAAAGTTAGGAACTGACCAAAAGTGTCTACTTGAACACAAAGATTACCGTGGAGTGTGAATTATGCTCACCGTCCTTTTCGATACAAAGTCTGCAGGTTTGCATAGATCACTCTCGATTTTTGCCCTGAAGACACAAAGTAACAAATTTCCACACAAACATGGTCTTGTCACAAAACAGCAATGGTACATCTGCAAGGCAAATTAAACAATGCTGTCTCTGCTTAAAACCAGACAGATTTATAGGTTCACAGGTTCATTGATTCCTGCAGTAAACGGTAATATATTTGCGCTTTCTTATTTTCGTGTCGATCGACGAAAGCTGAGTTGGGTTGTTTATAGTCTTAGAGAAAGGAAAACGGAAGGAAGTGAATAAGAAATTTTTTAGTGAGCCTGCTGACACGCAATCCTACCAGCAGCTTAAGTTGAATCCTTTTGAACCAACGTTCTCATGTATTAACCAGTGAGACTGGGCTGAGTGAGTGTCTGGGAAATTTTTAATAAAATTGTCCCTCACTTATATGGTGATCAACTGAAATTTTACAACCCTCATTCGAGTCAACCGTGAAGAGTGTGTTCTATTGCTAACAAACCCCGACTGTGTATCAGGTTAACATCAGCACTTAATATCACGTGTATCACCGCCTTGTTATTAAGATTGGACTAATCGATTACAGAGAGTAAACGTTCGAGATAATACGGGTATAATACATTGTACACAAATATCTCGAAGCACAGACCTTTCTCAAAGATCCGTCATTGGCTTATGACGTAATCATATTTTTGCACATAGAGCTTTCAAGCAGTATTAAATATATTGGAATTTCTCGACATTTTGGGCAACATTGGTACAAACAAAAAATATATATAATTATCGGCACTTATCACGTCGAATGGCAAAAGAGAGAGATTATTAAGCTATTTATCCTACATTCAACCATTCAAGTGGAAATCATTCCTGCTCGATATTGGACGAGTTTTAACGTTGGGCAATTGTATATATGTAATGCATATACATATATTAGTTGGACTTGGGTAAACTTCCGCTGGGATAAAATGCTCATATTCATGAGATTTTCAGGCAGTTATTTGATTTTTTCTAGCCAGTTTCTTGTCCACAAGGTTTTCTTCCAAATGGACAACCAGGAATTTGAATCACAGTTAGTTCAATTTTTCTCATTTGAGCGGTTATAGTTGGGGATGCCGTCTGGGTTAGACATCGGAATGGTAGTCTTGTATACTTTATGTTACTCTCATAATATATGACATTATGAAATGACTGTCGAAACGGTGGTCTCGCAGTAATTTGATTTTGACATCAGTCATGAGGTAATAAAGACCTTCAAAACATCCTCAATTTATACTGAGTTAAGGCAAAAAGCTCTTTCAATATCATTAATATAACAAGCTTTCAGTTTTACATAAAAATCAGTTTCATTTCATTTCTCAATGTTTGTTGTTCGCGTGTTAAACTCAGCAAATTTTTGTTCACTTATATCCAAGATATTAACGAATGCAACCAACCTCGAAACCCTTGTCGAAGTGGACAACAGTGTCGTAATATTATCGGGTCCTATCAGTGTGTTCGTCAGGTTCCCTGTGGATTCGGTTATGTACTCAATCCGAAAACGCAACACTGTGAAGGTAAGTTTCGTTAAAATAATCAGATAAACCTATAGTTTTCGGCCTAACTTCCGGCTGTTCAAGAAACTTTCAAATGTCGGAATGTACAAATAATTTCAATTTTTCATGCGTTTTGTAAAATACATGATAGACCGTCCAAAACCATCACAGAGAATGAAGCGTTCATTGTACGTCTCTGAGGTGTACAAAAAAACTATACGTCCGCTTGTCTGCGCAGGGACACTCTCCTGCGATTAAAGTGCATCCAATCAGCTGACCTTGAAAAAACCTATCAGCAATCCTACAAATATTTTTTTGAAGAAGAATCCGAAGAATGTCGAAAACTTTCTAAAAGATGTACAGTTACCTCTGGACATGACACAACAAATTTGATTTCTTTGTCAATTTTTTAAGTGGAGATATTTTAGTGCATGTTCTCAATCTGTTTTGACTAGTTGTTTAGGTAGTTGCCTTTCAATTAATTGTGGACGGCTAGCATCGGATCCCAAATACATTTTCTTATAGCATAGGGAACTCGATATTATCAGAACTGATCCCATGAAGGTGTAAAGCGATATCTCTCTGTCTATCTCCAACAGTTTAAACGTGCACAAACCAAATCCTGCTTACAATGTTCCGTTTGATGTTCAGTGTAGTATGTTTGGGCGCACCTTAGTGAAGTAGTTGGTAGCAAGCAGACTTTTCGCTGCACTGTCTGTCAGATAAGGCTGGTGCTTCAGGTTTCCAAAACCAATTCGGCTATAGGCTGATGTGTAAGGAGAATGGGCATGAAGAGATGATTGTACACAGGCTCGTGGTGCGTAAAATGATGAGATCGGGCACGAATGAGTGATGTTTAAAACGAGCAAAAAGAGAGATGCGATCATTGTTAGGAACAATATTTGGACAAACACTGGTGTCAAGTTGTGCCACGTGAGCTGCGTTGTGTTGCACATTAGCGTACCGTTTTTAATCATGCTCAACCATTGACTAACTTATCATAAACACTGTTCGTCTGACCGTCAAAGTTCTTTCTCTGTATGTAGCTCAAAGCCAATTCGGATGGAATTACAACTGGAGGAAGTTCTGTTCGTGTTATTAAACTACTGGATAGATTTCCATGTTTTTCTTACAAGCCTCTTGCCTGGTCGACACTAATAACTGCAACAGTAAAACCCACAGAATGCACTGTGCCGCCGTTCACATCCGCTGAATAATACTTAATTTTCAATCACAAAAATGTTGCCTGTGGCTGAGTTTTTATATTTGAACGAGTGGTAATTAACCAGACAGACAGCTGCTAATGACAGCGCATGTTTTCTTCTCAACAAAATCGTTCGGATGACGAAATTATATCCGCGAAAGTGTACTTCCTTACATACAATATTGCACAGATTCAAATACATGTCTTCATAACGGTTTGGCTCTGAGCATTAAAAATAATTTGCTGCATGTGATACATTGGTTTCCTGAGTTCAAACAGGACTTGTGATCACGGTAAGCAATTGACGTTTCAGTGACTATACGTTTGCGCATAATGCGTCCGTTTAAAAAATACACTGAGTCGAGCTCTAATGAGAGTGAAACTCGAGTCTAGTGCTTCTGCTGTCCGGAAGGGGTTGACTGGAAAGTCTATTGAAATGCAAAAGCTGCGATCTATTGTGGGTAATGTTCAACTTAAAGGCATCTACACTAGCCTGCTTATGAATAAGGCTTTTCAGACGATCACTGCTTGTCGAATTTATACAAGACGCAAATAAATTATTACGTACGAATACTATAATGTCAGATGATCTTGGTGTTTTTCTGTTGTTTAACCGTCATCTAACTAGTACATTCAAACCTCGGTAATGGCACCAATATTCAGTAGCACGACCTCCGTAGTGAGTCACGTTTTTCGTCGACTTGGTGTCTGTTAAAAACACTTAGGCCAGACATCTTTAATAGTGCCACCCCGCTATAGATAAACGTTTTACGGCGTACAAATCATCTGAACACACGAACATGACCTTTTACCATAGATTCACTAAGCTAAACTTTTGTACGAACGTAATTACTTAGTGATTCACCGAAACCGGATCAGTCTAAAACATGAGTTAGGTACAGTTTTCCCGTAACAACCGTGTCCATGCGCAGACTGAATAGGCTGATTAGCTGGCCGAAATGTCACAGAAATAAACAAGAACTAACAAATTAAGTTAAGCGGAAACCAAGTGAATGCTCTTCTAAGAGTGCCAGCCGTCAGCTCGGATGAGACGTTGGGGCTCTTGAGGAGTCTCACATGAAACAGACTCGATCTATCTTGCAATTTCTGACATGGTACTGACAATCCACTGCTGGAGTTGTAAGGGTAGGAATTTTAGTACAGAGCATCATACAAAAGCCCTAAGCGGCAACCATTTGTGGAGTTAAGAATCCGCTCTTTATCGGCCTGGCACAGTAACCCCGCAGGTTCATGGACCACGTCATATTTTCGCTGACCTGACATTAAACAAAGAAGGTTGATTTCGTGATTTTTTAAAGAAATGACTGACAACTTTCAATCACAAAGTCGGTTAGGTTTAAAGGAATGTTGTTCAGTTTTCTCGTAAAACAAGCCCTTGCCCAAGAAATCGAAGTAATATGGAAGTGCAACTTCGACAAATCGACTTTTCTCCTTCAATATCAGTGTGAAATTTCAGCTAATCGATGGGGGAATTTTTGACATCTACAAAGCTATGTACCGTATACATGCTCCATTGGCAGCTCGCCTGGAAACACACTAACTGTATTAAACGATTCACAGCAACGTCCAAGATACATGCTATCGGGTAAAAGGGGTTTCGAACGTACAACTACAATTTACAGCCATAGCGTATTTTGTGCGTTCTAGGCTTCCAGTTTAAGTTGCTAGCACTGATAAAACGGGAAAGATATGGCAACGGTTGACCTACTTAAAGAGCTGTGCCTCGAATCAAACAGCGTCATGACCATAGTAGCTTTTATGAACATCGGGGAAGATGCAGTTACCGGCTTTATGGTCTGCCCAGATGAAGTAGAAGAAGCAAGGGGAGAATATTCAGTTTGAGGGAAACGATTGCGAAACATCACGTGTACTAGTAGCCAAAAGGGTTTTTCGGAACTAGTTTGCTGAACACAATCGACAGCGGATATACCGTAGTGGACCTTTTACACGGAAATGTTAACTAACTATTCTGCATACATATACAATCTGAAATTCAATGTTCATTTGAATTGTAGATAATAATATGTTGCGGCGTTTGGACGCTGTACAAATGTATGCTGCATATATTGTACTCTGCGGTTTGTAATGTACATGTTTGGCGTCTGTGTAATGTGAGACGATGACCTTGGACACGGTTAGCGTGATGAGTATCTCTCGGACTGCATCGCCTGACACAATGGTGTTATCAAGTAGAAGTGAACGGATGAGCTGTTATTAAACCTCGGATGAGATCAGCGAAAGCTTTGGACGTGTAGAAATGTTTCGTCTTTGAACGAAAGTTGTGAAGAAATAATCCAATATGGACTTTATTAATGACTTTATCGACCAAAAATGATTCAGCAAAACGTATACAGAAAGGATGCATATATCTGATATGCACTGTTGACTTGAAAAATCGCCTCTTTCCTGATAACCTGATAGAGAACCTTGTAAACTCTTAACTGAAGTGTAATGAACATACTCGCCTGTAAAAGGAATTGTTTACCTAGTCTGACTGATAATCACGTGCGGGGAGATAGATTTTGCCTTGGTATATACATCTGTCAGTCATTGTTATGATCTCACAATTTCCTTGGGACATAATCATTAAATAGGTCAGAAGGACTTGTAGTTCAGTAGAAGCTCACACCAGACAGCATACAGTGTTACACAAGTCTACCAGTCGAATGAAATAAACTGATCCCTCAACAACTTCAAAGGTCGAGCCGATGGAGAACATGCTGAATGTGAGTTATAATACGTGATCTGTTATTGCTGCAGACATTGGCAGTTAGCCACCATAAATGAATACAAAAAGGGTTATAAATCTTCAGTGATCTATAGATATGAATAGAACATTATACTGACATCAAGTGTATACAGCTTGAGACACCTAGTTCCTTGTAAGATCAATACTCGCATATTGTTAAATTGTGATGAAGTGCTGCACACCGCAGAAGGTACATGGTCGCAAACGTACAAAATATTGCATTATTAAGGCGAATGAAAGTATGTATAAGTGTGTGTGGTAGAGCTTTTCGGTATTGAAAACGGAACGGTTCAACCTGCTCGTTTAGGATCAATGAATAAAATTTTCACATTGTAATATATACAAGAAGTAAGCGGTTAGTCAATAAAACTAGCGAGACAATTGGCCAACCGATCCATCACTGGCGTGTTACTTAACTAGAACTCAAGTGGCATGAGTTGTACCAGTGGAAGTAACACACAAGTCACCTTATCTTGTTGGCAAAGATGGTCAAAAACAGAGCACTCGTTACAAATTAAAACTCGGTACCTTCTTCGTTATTTCATTTTTGACTTACTTATAAATCTGTGAAATCGGAGGACGAACTCTTTGGTTCATGGAACTTAAAAGACTTTACGAATTGTTTAAAAATTTTGAACTTATTTTATCACCCAACATATTTATCTTTGACCTTTTAAAATAGGTAGTGTTCTTGTCAGATTCGCCCAATAGGACTTTAAGAAAATAGTTATATATCTTTTGTCTTTGTTTACATGTCACTTGTTTATCTAGTTCCACGGACATCTGAATGGTGTTGTTTTCTGACGGTTTGATGCAAGTCAACTTAAACCTAACATAAATCAGGTCTACCACCCTAGAAAACATTTGGAAACACTGGGTGGTTCAAAATGTTTATTGGTTAACTTGCCGCTCATCGTTTGACATTTGCTACTTGTGACAAATGTGAACACCAGAAAGATCGTGATGCTAAAAAGCGGTGAATCACAGATAGAACAAAACAACTGTTGTGGTGTAGTATGTTCATCGCAAACAAAAGTTTGGGTTTGCCGTTAGAAGCAATAAGAATGACACAAATAAATGCCCTCACAGTCTGCCACAACATACTGAATGGACACCAGACAAAAATATGGGATGAAACCTACAAGCAGCCAACTTCAGACAAAAACTGTATAAAATTTGACAGTAATTTACGTAACGTAGGTGTCTGCGTTCAAGAGGTAAGGGTATTACACTTGTTGACTTCCACCCTTGGCTTCATGGGCAGTGGTTATCTACATCAACGTGTCCTTTCGGCAGAAAACCAGTGAGCCTCTTTAGTTTCCTAAAGTTTGTAAAACCATCTTGATTATAATCGCTCCATTATGCAACAGAGGCCTCATCCTTGTGCATGTGGGAAACGCAGACTCCTTTCAACGTCACTGTGTGCTAAAGGATTGGCACGGTGGTAGATATGACCACGGGGTACCCTACCAACAGATGATGATGACAGTTGATGGATGGAACAATACTGGTAGTACCGGCCATCTTGGCTGTCAATACTT
The DNA here is from genome assembly GCA_014338405.1 of Paragonimus skrjabini miyazakii. Lineage (NCBI taxonomy): Eukaryota > Metazoa > Platyhelminthes > Trematoda > Plagiorchiida > Troglotrematidae > Paragonimus > Paragonimus skrjabini miyazakii. The sequence goes on from JTDE01000602.1 coordinate 111,350, forward strand.
CGAACTGTTTCAACCTTTCCTACACCTGCTTTGAAGTGTTACCATAAGACTTTTTCTCCTTTTTGCACAACACGTTAACAATGCGATCGAACAACGTTCCAAAGTGCACAAGTTATTCCGAAGCAACTTGCACCGAAGCTTATCTGCGGTTTTCAAACTTCGCGCCGGCTCATTACATCTATGGCTTAGTCCGTATGTCCATGCCAGTTGAATGGATGGAATAGAATGCCAGAGGGAAGAACAAAATCGTTTCACCGAACACTGCTAGCAAATGGCTGTGCACAAGACAATTACCGACGTTCATTGAAACAGAAGAATAGCTAAAGTGAAGACACATCTGTTTCCCAGTAAACAGGATTCCTCAAACCGCCAGTAAAAAAAGACCATCTAATCACTGTGATGCGTCACAGAATATATTTCACTAAACCATTCAAGTTATCTTCAGTCGGCTAAAAAGATATTACAACCTCAACCAATGGTGCAGGAAATCATCGTCTTTATTGTCGTATGTCAATTTACTTCCAGCTGCTATGATACACACGTAGATAGAGGAAACTGGAGCTTACTTCACCGTCTAGATGAACAGTTGGCAAGTGTTTGGGCAAAATACCGACGCACAACAAAAAACAAAAGCCGGACTTCATCTATCGCTGAACATATTCAGCATAAATGTCATTCCAGCAACCCGCCAATTCATTAATCGTGTTGTTACGCGATACTGTGTCAACTTTGTCCCCATTCAGAAAGACAGGATTAATCATACAGTGTCGATCTACTTAGTGGCTATAAAAATAGTTCACAAGTGTTTCGGAAATGACCAATGAATTTTGATGAACTGACCCATTCGTTTATAGTTTTTGTACTTTTGAACATCTGTTATCTTCGTTCACGTCTTTTTTTGTCCTGTGGATGTCCGAGATAAACTGTGTCATTCACATTTCTCGGTAAATGTCTCCTCACTATAATAGTAAAATGGGTCAAGTTTCACTGTTCCAACATTCTGCCCTATTCTGGTCATTAGCAGTGATATGGGTGTCAGCACTGGATGATGCTTAAGTGACAATTCGAACCAAAACTGCTGAGAGCTTTCCAAAATTATCAACTGAATACACCTGATCCCTTTCGGTGGTTCATTTGTTCATGAACTAATCATCAACGTTACCCATTTTGTAACAGTTTAAACACAATTTTACTGTGTATTCATTAGTTTAAAACCAATAAGTGCCAGTTTGTAAAACAATGATCAGCATTGCGAAATTACTACACCTCAGTTTGTTGTTGTTAATTTACTTGTCGTGTACTGATATTTTTTTGTTATAATTCTCCATATTCTATGTAGATGTGAACGAATGTAAAGCTGATCCGTTCATATGCGGTCCGGGTATGCTGTGCATCAACGTGCGTGGAGGACACAAGTGCGTGGATCAGCAGTGTCCTGGCAAGGCCAGGTAGGTGTAGGGGAACTGGTTGTCTCTATTTGAGAGCGCTGATAGCATTTCTGTAATACTGTAAACTATACTTGGTCTTGGTACTTCAATGACTTTTGTTATCGATCGTAGCAATATAGTTACTCAAGCATATGACAAAGTCATCTCAAACTGACCGCAAAATTTCTCAGGAAGAAATGAATGACAGACAAAGGTAGGTACAATCATAGTCAAAGAAATCTATTTTAGTAGCCCTCTCGCGCTTTTTCATCAAAGAGATCACTTTTTTCGTGCACTGACCACACAGCGCTATGGTTATGCTCTCAAGCTAGTGTCAAGCACTCACTTTACTAGAATAGTAATAACATTTTACATTACTCAGTAGTTGTGAGGTGAATGGCGCAAGTAGGTAACGCCGTTAGCAATATTTCGGTGTCCACTACTGATTGGGCTACAGTTGTTGTGAGAGTTTATTGGGATGAGAGAATCGAGTAGATCTAAGTGCCAATACTTAAAGACACTTAACTTCAATGTTCGAACCCTGCCGTAATGCGTAGTGTAACGTTTTGCACACTATTTTCTATTTCAAAATTCTGAACGCTTTTCACTTTCATCAACTTCACGTATACAACCAACGTTTAAACCAACTTAATCGAACTAATCGATAATCAGTAAATACAACTCACTCACTTCTCGGTTCGCGAGCCTTGCGTTCTCTCTGCGTTCGGGTCGCTGGTGCACTGAATTTTAGAGAGTTAGAAGCTAACAAAATCAAGCAACTATTGCGGCAAAGTTCCTTATATATCTGTCATTGGAATTACCTCAGTTGTTGATCTCCAAGATTAATTAGAAACGACACGACGTATTGTATCTATTGGATACTACATTTGGTGTAGTGGAGTTCTAAATCAAAGCACTTTAGTGAACTATTGTGAGTCATTCGTTCCCATTTTTATCACCTTTTTTATCTTGAGTTCATACCTGAATTTTGTATAGTGTTTTGATCCACTACAGTAGACGTTGAAAACTGGGGTAGTTTGCGACGTCGGTCCCGGGGGCATATGGATTTGCTATCATAGTTCTCAGGACTGATCTTATCGTTCCACTGGCTACATTTTCCCCGTCTATTTTAAACATTCTCTGGTTAGCCCTGCTAACCCATTGGACGCAAATTCACACAACCTTCCTGTCTGCAATTGGGCTCGTCAGTCATACTGTCTGAAGCGTTCTGATCTCAACACCTCAACAGCTAGTTACAATTTAGTTTAGCTAGCTACAGTCTAGTCAGGACCGATGTGTGGATTTCGAGGCACAGACAATGACAACTGAGATCCTCATTTGTATGACCCGAGTAAAATCAGTTAGGTTGTGCCGAATGTGAGTGTCAACGAACGACGACACTGGTTGGCGTGGATCCAGAGAAGCAAATGGCGGGCCAGGTGATTGTTTCATACTGAAGTTCAAACTGTAGCGGGCCAGTGATATTGACCCTAACACGCAAGCATGTAAGCTGTTCCATCCTGACATCTCCGTTTACTTCTGCCTTGGAGTTTCCCTATTTTGGGGATATTTACTAGTTTTTGTATACGTCTGCTGATGATCATATCCAAACCGACACGTCGTAATAGCCTGTTTCGTCCGTGTTTGGATTCACCAAGTGTAACCAAGCGAAATGAATCTCAAAGTGACAGTCTTCATGGCTAAATCGAAATCTGTCATCTATCCAACAACTAGCCCACGAATATTAGCAGTACCTATGTGTACACCAAAAAGGCCAACAGAATACATCTTTATTCTAAACGTGGCAAATCATGTAAATCTTGACGTACATTCAAACGCACCAAACACAATGATACGGAATAATATGTCGGCGATATAAAAGTCAGTATTAACTTCCCCGAATGATAGCACTCAGCGTCAAGCAAAACAGCAGAAACAACCTTCAATTATACCATCGTATTCCGTCCTCGAAATCAAGTTGATATCAAACGAAATATGTAGTTCCCATTAGGCTTCAGAGTAAACTTGTCTTTCTTTAACCCATTTTACTTGAAAGCTGTCACCGCCTTCAAGCTTATTTTTAATATCACCAATCTGTGATAAACCAAAAATGTCTATGAGTGTCACCAGAATAATGGGCTCCTTGTAGAAGATGCAGTATTTTAAATGATGTTCCCGCTGAACGCGACGCAATGACTCAGCTCAAAGAAAGTTTTATGTGTCTATGTAGAGTGATGAAATCCTGAATCTGCCTAACCTGCCGCACAAAGGCCTACTGAACGAGACGCAAATTGAATCGTACCCCTTGCCTTACGGAACATCTTTAAACGCCGAACGTTTGTGACAGTAAGAATTTAGACCACCATAAAGCCCATCAGGTAGTTTAGATACAATGTTACTTCAACATATGGTTCTCCAACGGTGTGCAGATGCCAGGTTGGTTACGTTCTAAAGCATGCAGGTAGTGCTGCAAGATTTTTCGAACGAGTTCACATATCGTACATGGATAAGCAAACCTCGCAAGCAACAAACCATTGGAATAACTTCTAACATTCGTGTCCTTTCAAAGTAAAGTGTCATTTATTTTTTCATGGTGGTCATGAACCAAACCGAGCGGGTACTATGGTTCCATCCATCGTTCAGCTTCATCGTGATGTGGAAGATTCCGAACCAAAAACATCGTCAACTGAAAAAGATAAAATCGAGCAAACAGAGAAAAAAGATCTAGAAACATACTGAGTGAAATATTACATTCACTTGGGAAAGCTACCATCTCGACTAGCTTTTCAAACGGGCGATTTGAGTAATCACAAAGTTCTCAACCGGACAGGCAACACCTACCAACCCTACTGACTGGAACAGTCAGTATTTGCCTACATCGTAACAACACCTTTGTTTGACCTCTCCTTAGTTTATCAAATTGCTGCCTACCTTCTGAAACAATGTCCGACGTAATAAACCACAGTGAGACAAGCGAAACATGTGACCCAACTACCACAGACCTCACATTTGTGTTACTTGTTCGATCAATCGCGCATCTCGAGTTTTCTAAATGCACTCTGACGAACTGCTACGTCTCCCGAGTCAGCCATGTACTCGACTGAACTCAGTACAATGTTAAACCAACCAGTGACCCAGGTGTGACAAATGCGAGGCCAATGACTCTGTGACTCGCGCAAATGCTGGATTCTCTTTTTGGACCGAGAGAACAACTACTGGTAACAGTTGACCACGAGGTGCCTTTTTCGGGTTCCTCAAGCAGCTGAAAGAATGTTACCAGTTCTGATACCAATTTATTTCTGTCATATTTGCCAAAGAGGAAGTTGAGTTCTAGACCAGCGGACCTGGTATGCTCTGGCAAACTGAGCACTGGAACATCTGACAGAGGACCGTCTGAAAGGTAATACTTCATCAGTGAGGCTCCGTGCTTTATTTGAAGCCGTTGAGGTCAGCTAAACTGCCTATCAAAAAGCAATTCACCCCATCCGTCAAAGTGAAACGACTGGCTGTCAACGCGCAAAACACATTTTTGAAACCTGACCTCAGTAAGACTAACGTCACATCAACCACTATCAAAAACAATGAAATTAGAAATCTACTACTTTCGGACACAAAAGGCTCTCGCTATCTGTAGTGATTATTCTGCCAAGTAATATTCAAAGTCTTTGCTCAAACTTTTAGTTTATTTACGGTTAACTAATCGAGAGTCGCTGTCAAACCCAAACCCAGGTGGAATCGACCGACGTTTCCGTAGAGGGTTCATTGAGTTAACGAAGATCCGGTTCTGTCTCACTGCTCCCTGGGAACATACCTCTACACACCAACCACCATGATTTGTCTACTACTTTCCATATGTGCACTCACTTGGCTCGGTCTGGACAACTTGTTCATCAGTACCCTCTAATAAACGTCCCACACACCCTGTTTGCTCGAATGTCAGTTAAATATCTTGCATTCACGGTCATAGGTCTCTAAGAAGACGGTTAACAGAAACAGGCAAGTTTAACAGCGTAGTCAGTCCAGTAGGTTCAGCTAAAATGCACAGCACTTTTCAACAGAGTGACACTATCCGAAACTGACTGGTATTGCTCGAGTTACGTTCATAGCTGAAATGCATAGGAATACACGTAACTGGACTCACCTTATTAAAGTGAAATGCCGTACCCTGATTGAGGAGACCATGGTAACATCATTTGTTCGGAGTTATTCCATTGTGATTAAACAATAAAGACATTACTCAATAGATTTTCTTTGACAGCGAAACCGTTAAATATGATGGCGTCTGAATGTTTAGTTGACCTCAGAAGGTCAGTGAGACTGTCTCTGAAGTCACTCTTGGTGGAATGTTAACAGGTGCCTGTTGAAGGTTAGGCCGGTATAATGAGTATACGACGATTTTCTTGCTTACGCTAACAGACTCTGATTGGTGAATTACTTCCGACAGCGTTTAAGTAACACCTCATTGAGAGAGAAGCTGTAACAAGCATCGGTTATTGGACACACATAGAACATGTGAATTTTTTCTGAGAGAGCTACTATCTGAACAACTTGATTGAGATAGATCAATCTATTTCTGTTGGAAGATTATTCAGTTCACTTGTATCTGTCGCAACTTGTACTGGTCTTTTCAAGAAAATAATTCGACCTCTTCAACGAAAGTTCAGTTAACGTCTGAATCTCAGACCGTTTTATGTTGTCTACACAAAACATGGACTAGCAGTTGTCCTATGTATATCGCAGTAGCAGTCTCTCTCCTACAGTTCTGCTCATCGTAATACAACCGTGATTTCATCTCCTACTTAACAAAAATGTATAGGCGAAAACGAAGTCAAACTTGTATATTCAACTGGTAACGAAGCAGGTGAATTGACGTTTGGATTGTCCATCACTGCCGGGTCGAGTCCACTCTTTCGTGCAACACTGCACTGAAGTATGACTCCACTCTCCCAAAAATGAGCTGGTTACGTTCATACTTCGGGTCGACTTTTGTGATTGGTGTGCTGATCACAACTGCCATAATTAATCTTATCACAAGTAAATAATAACAAGCCATTTGTCAATCAAGTTCCGCTTATCCTTAACTCAGTCAAAGCCGACCTCCTCGGATCTACCGTGATACTGAGCACCTTCCTGGTTTACGCGCAAATAGTGAATCACGAAATAGAATGTTAGATAGCACAGATAGGTAGGTTCCGTCGTGCAGTGGAATTTCGTGGTCTTCACAAAATAGTCAGCTTTCAATCTTTGGACCTGTGTTCAAACAATGGTCGTGATGATCCGGTTACGTCCTGTAATGGTAGCTGCGATTTACCAGACTACCCGCCGTATACCCTCACAATTTGGGTAAATCATGCATGATGTGTATTACACTTAGTACAACGACGTGGAAAAAGTCTTGACTACACGGTCTAGGAAAAGCTAGAAGTACCCGAGACAAATTATTTCTTCAAATTAGGTATGGTTGTTACTTGTGTATTTTGAGTTGTGGTACCTGAAACTATTATGGTGGAAAATCCTTGAAATCATCCAAGAAGATATGAGGTTGATTTTCGTAGTACAGCAACTGAATCAATCCTGTATAACACTGACTGCCAAGTGAACTCAATTTCCTGCCTACTCATGTTAATCATTGATAGAACAAGCATGTGACATTTCTCATACTAAAATTTCGCCAGACGTAGACTGTCCACCTATGAAATCACTGACCTCTACCGAATAAGTTGTCTGTGTTTCTTGAAACGCTATAGCACCTTGACGTTGAAAAACAATACCGACAACCCCCGTAATGCTTGTATTGTACCATGAAAATTGTGTTATGTTTCAATGCCGTATATTGGTTTTGTAGTATTTTAGTGCCTCTGAACAACAGATAATTTGCAGTAATTTGCAACTGTACATTTTGCAAATTTGCACATGATGAATCTAAAGACTGACCGTTTTTACACAAATGTGTCACACTGGTGTTTCTACGAAGAACGTTTCATGTAAATTGTCATTTTCCGTTGCTGTTATTACTGTTTTCACTATTGTTAACGGTTACGTCCTTTGCTTTAATCTGCAACACGCAAATGAAAAGTTGACAGTTTATCCAGTAACCGTCTCTCTCTCTCTGTTTGACTTTAAGGCGCGATAAACATGGGAACTGTGTCCCATGTTCACCTGGATACGTATACAACGCGACAACTGGGGCGTGTGACGGTGAGATCCCTCGTAGTATGTGAACTCTTTTTTTTAACGGGTTTTGCTTGGTGTGAGAAGCTCGTGTGTTTGCAGCAGATTATTTAAAGGAGCCATCATTTGATATTGTGTGATACTGCATGCATTACATATTCTAAACTTGAATAGAGTCGCTGGGAATTCCTGACAGTAATTATGTTACAGAAATCTCGATGACATCATGACTAGTTGTTCTAAAAGGGTTTAGAATAAAAAAGGCTTTTGTTGAGGGTGTGGAACAGGTACATGTAATGGACCAAGGGTTGATTTGTCAGTTTTTTTGCCTCAAGAAGCAAAACTGCACCATAATTGCGTTTCTTTGGAGAATGCGATAAATACTAGTCCCTTTTAACAAAGAAGCAAAGTTCTCTCAAAAAGGCATTGCTCAAAAATAGCTTGGTAAATGTTGTAAATGAAAAATAAATAAGACTTATTCCACCTTCATCTGTATATGCAAAGGTTCACGCTTACATCGCAGTTGATTAGCACTATTGTATAAACGGAAGCTTCGTTTATGAGTAGTATAGTGCGTACATTCGGGGACTGAGGGACGTGTTACAATGCCAGGAAGACGACGAACCAGAAACGAATACTGGAGTAGTGTGTACGCATTATAGGGGACTTGTTACCAGAACAGTACACTGCTGCCCAATATTTGTGAGTACACGTCAGCCGTGCAATTGAGTGTATGCGTTCTTGGTCCTGTGTTTTCACATAACCTGCACGGGATTCCATGCAACAAACAACTTCGCAAGCCAAGCGTTTTTTGCGGTCACAACGATGCCATATGATTTGACGGATCAGTTAAGTTTGAGGAGATCTATGAGTGAAAAAACATGGGCCTCGACTAGATTCGAATCATTGAGAGCTGATTGAATTTAAACTGTGTGATTGAGCAACCATCACACTGATGTACCTATCTGTCACCTAGACCTAAACGAACAGCAACTGTTGGCATCACTCTTGTGCGAATTTCATGGGCGAACCAAGAAACATGTCATCCTTTTGACGGTCTATCGAATCGCCTTCACCGTAAATCATGGACCCAGTAGATAAAATCTGTGTACTGGGTAACCGGTTAAGAGCTTACGAAAGGTTACAAAATATTCTCCAACTAGGAGTATAAGGCTTTTCTGTATTAATGTGCGTCTAGGCAGGTCTGCCACCATACTGAAGAACGTTGAAGAATGTAATGTGGAAGTTCATTGGAATTCAGTGATGTACGCAGCATTCATTTATTTATAATTACATATGAGGTAAACTAATCATGGTGGTCTTCCGTGTACATCTGTGTACAAAATGAGACATACCAGCTCACTGGTGGCGCCTGTGTGACATAGGTGATACAGCATTTGTGTGTTATAAATACACGTTGTTTACGCCACTGCTGAGAACCCAAGTGAAGTCTTAAAACCTATTTACTAGTGGATCCGTTTTATCTAGTATAGCATTTGTCATGTTACAATTTGCACATCATTAATGGCATTATGCTGTTTACGCGCCATGTCATAAAATTACTGTGGAGTATAGAAATATCACCTTGAAATTGTAAAATACTACCTATGATCGGAAAATATATCAATTTGTTAAGAGTGTAACAGCGGAACCTAAACCATATACACATGTATGTTCATTTCACAAGGCAAACTGGGGTTATGGGTTGACTTGCTAATTACGGCTGCTCAATAGAACAAATACTTATAAAAAAAAACACTAGCCATATGGATTAATCACTAGGCAGATAAATAGCGGACCCACAGTCAGTGAACGTTTTGATTATACAAAATATATAACTGATATTTATAATGACTGGAGTCAAGAAGATTTCATCAAAAGTCAAAACGTGGCGAACAAGCTCGTTTTCGGTATGTCATCTTCAGGCCAAATGCAACACAATAAATATGAAATTAGCTGTCAAGTCAGGATTTTTTGGTACCTAATACAGTGTGAATCTAGTGTAATTTGGAGATTATGGGCACTAAACCCATAAAATCCTGACTTGACAACTAATTTTATGTTTATTGTGTTGCATTTGGCCTGAAGATGACATACCGAAAACGAGCTTATTCGCCACATTTTGACTTCTAATGAAATCTCCAGGTATATATAAACGGTTGAAAAAATCTTAAGAATATTTACTGATACGGATTTTATCCGAAAATCCGACTTCCATATTCCACAGTCCCAGATTGCCTGATGGCATTACTTGTGATAAACACATCCTAAAAGTCATAAGATGAGTCAGAGAGAAGCCTGCTGATATGATTATTGCAGGCAATTGGGTGATTAGAAACTATATAGTCAACCAGTAGGGTAACAATGCCTGCTAATAAGGTAGGTCAGCGAATATAATATGATAATGGAAACTTTGCTGAAGGTCCGGAGCCAAATTCGGGAAGAAAATAAGACCAGGGTGGTATCATATAGCTCACAACTAATTACTTATCACGTCAGGAATATGTTTATTGATTACGTTAAGCTGCCGCAAAAAGTATGGAAGCAGATTTCTGACTAGATATCAGTGGCATACTGGGAAAAAGAAAGACTACCGGAAATCAAAAATATGCTACTTTTAACGGATCTAGTAGTTCATATGTAGGTCGATCCGGCAGATATTAGGTTGCCCTATGTATAAACATATCACCCTTTCATGCGTACATGGAGACAAACAATGTTTAGACATTTTGTTCATTAAGTAATGATTATTGCTGCTAGATCGTTCTATTCGTTTGTTAGCTCATTCTGTAGAAATGAATCCTGGTGTTAACACTATCATTACAAAACAGGTAAACAACATAAATGTGTTCTCTTGTGAACATACATTAGAAATTACCGGGAGATAAACATCATATAATGTGAGAACTAAAAACAAGAAACAATGAAACAAGTTATAACGTCGTCCTGAGATCCATTGTTACGAAGGTCACAAAAACATTATTACATGACCTTTCCGCGCTCATCAGACACTGAAATAGTTGAATCAACCAACCAAGCAATCGCACCAGCTGTATGTCGGAGGATTGAACAAGCAAACTGGAAGAGATTGATTCAAAAAACATTTATTACAGTATATTTTTCCAAAACTATGCAGACACAGTAGAACAGGTATTTAGGTCATACATAACAGGTTTATTTTTGAAAGGGACAATCCTCATCCACTCAATCAAGTGAGCTAACTGGTAACAGCCTACTGATTAGTTCACGCGAGATCACAAAAACATCCCATTTTAATCTACGCTTGTGTTCGTTTGTCCCAACCTCTTAAAAAGATGAAACATATCAGTCAGGTAAAAGTCACAAACCTCATAGAAAACAGTTCTCAAATTTGCAATCAGTGATTATTAATGTGCAAGCTGTAAATATGTTATTGTGTTTATACTAAGAAAGAGGTATCATGTCAACTCTGTTGTAGAGCGGTTAACGATCTCGTCATAAACGCCTCAGGGCTAGAAATGAGCTTCTTTCCTAAGGAGAATATGAACTACTTGTTAATCTGTTTTATGGATAAAACATTAACTTAATATGCAGTGCTTGGTTGGGTCATCTGGAAAGTCTGCCGGAATACAAAGCTGTTATGAAATGTGGGTGATATTCCAGTTGCACAAAACAGTTACCCATAATGTCTGTATCATTATTATTGTGGCTATTCTTGAGACAAATTCTGTTGCATTGCAGGATAGGTGTAAATTACATATTGCCTCATATTTTACTGTTGAATGTTTAGAAAATTGTACCCTTTGCCAATTCGGGGGGCAAATCATGTAAAATTCCATGAGTAAGTAGAACATTACAAATGTTTTGTCAAATTACTGATTAACTGGATTTAGGCACAATGTTTTGCATTTCAAACAAAATTGTAACTTGAGTCTAATGTTTCGGTTTGAAAAGAATGACTGAAGTCAAAGGGAATATGAAAGCAGTGCACAATTACGAATGACCTCGAGTTTACATCATCTAGAATTTCCTATCATTTGCCAATAACCGTAGTTTTATTGTTTTATTTAGCTGTTAATTACCTGGTTAATTTCACCTCGTAAAAGTAATCGCTGCAGTCTCTTTAATGACAAATGTAATACTGAACCATTTTGTTCTATGACCAATTTTGTTCTTATTTAGATTAACAATCTATACGATTTCAGCTTAAGCACTTACGAATTGTTTGAAATGTAAATATCCGATAGAACTAAACAGTATCACATTGTTCAACTCACGTGTTCAATCGCAGTAATTCAGGATCAGTTTAGACGGCTGAGATCTTTCAAAGTTGTTCAAAACTCCTGCGCTGGTTAGCTTGATTGGCAAGCGTAAACAATCAAGGTCAATATAGAAATGACCTTAAATGAAACATGTACGTTGTAATAAAGTACACACAACTGAATAACTTGTCAAACAATCTTCACGTCTACCAGATTATGTGATTTAAACAAATACACCGTACACAAAATCCACAATCGATGTATTCACAATGCTTACGTTTCGATCGAAACACTATCATTCATCTTGTGTGAATCAGATGTAAACGAATGTGAAGAAGGCACGAAATGCAAGCCGTGGGAGCGTTGCGTGAACCATTGGGGCTATTTTGTATGTGAACCTAAAATCAATTGTGATTACGGGACCAGAATCAGCGCTAATGGAACCGAATGTGAAGGTGAGTAGTCAATCGGAGAATTCCTGTTGTCTGTGCTCGTGAGTGATGTTGTGTGAATGTGTATGTTACCCCACAGTAAACAAATTCTCCCCTTTTGTTTGTCGGGTGGGCTTACCACCATTTCTTTATTTGCAGACATTGACGAATGCGCAGAAAAGTTGTTCAACTGTGGTCGTGAAGAGATGTGTGTGAACACGAATGGTTCTTACACTTGTTTGCCTTCTCCTTGTGGACCAACACAAATGTAAGTCGTCCGTTTTTTGGTGAGCTTGTGAGCAACACAACCCGTACTGTGCTAACACCTGCACGGAAGTTTGTATGAAGAAAACCACCAGGTCCTCAGAACGAGCTGATTTAAAATGCTGCACGGACAGATCACAAATTGACCATGTTTTGTGGACTTTAACTGCCTACTTGCCAGGCTCAGTCTTTTCATAAATAAGTAGGTCTTTGTCAGTCATATTTATTAATGTGTTTCAGCTTCCATTTAACATTGTCTTTTGTCGATAGTTGCCTGATATGCACCTTCTCACCATTCACCGTCTGAGGTTCTTGCAACACTTCATGATTTGATTCGGATCCATTATTGTCATAACCTGACAAATATCGTCGCAATGCAACGCCAGAAGTACCTTGCTTCATGGAACTTCCCACGAAATCGTTCAAAAGATGGTCTAATACTGCTTGAAGTTTATATACAGATGAGGTTGATGACCAACACTTCAGCCATCCCAAGATAAATGAACCAAGCAGTCTACCTAATAACGTTAGGTTTTAATCAGTGAGTGCAGGAAAAGAAATGTTGTTCACAACAACAAGAAAATACGTTTTACAACGAAGTGTGCCTAAGTCTATGATGGTTCGTTATACCGCTGGTATTTGACTAACAGTTCTTTGTCTGCATTCACTAACTACATCCTAACGCTATAAGAAATGACTCGATTCAGTTATTTAGGGATGGCCGTGGTGTTAATCAGTAATTCCATCTGTACATACATACCAAGAAGCTGAAGACTGGACTCGCTGAATTTCGTTAGTAAGGCATCCTGTGATTTGGTCGTTAAACCAAATTCCGAACCGTATAGCTTTGTCAGCAAGCCAGAGCGCCAAAACAATCGCACAGAGCACTTTATGGTCAGTCGGGATTTTCTCGTTTCAACCGGAATGACAAAGCTGTCACCTCTAAAATCCGAAAGAAGACTTCACATTCACTTTACCGGTCTGTTTAAACTCAATTATATTGTTTCCAGTCGAGGTAATTTTACCGTGGTTACTAATGAAAACATAGATTTGAAATACCTGATTCGGATCAAAGGTACTTCCCAATATACGAAGAGAAATTTGCGTGAAAACTTTGTGAATCTCCTTCATTTGATGAACGTTTCCTGCCGATTCCCTGATCGTTTCGTGTGCAACGCTAACTTTTGGGTTTACTTACCATTTGTGGATATACAATTCAGGCTGTGAAAGTGTTATCACTCCATCGAATGTAGAAATACATTTTGAGGGTTTTTCCCAATTGATTGATAGAATATATTCTAGACAACATATTGTATTAAAATGTAGTAAACTTGCTGTAACTAGCCTTGTGCTCTGTGAAGATATTGAGGGACACCAAACATCAAGGGTTTTCTACAAACGGGGCCATAAGAACTTATGAAGTAATGGTGTCACACAACATGAACAAGCAAGCGAAATTTGAACTTTTCTGTGCAAATCTGGATCCCGCTGAATCTATTTCTTGTGTCCACACGAGTTTTAACAGGCAATATCGTGTTGCTCACTGCAACCTTTTATATACGAAAGTATAAACCATATGGATCAGGTGAGAAATTACTGTGCACAACAACACCAATATTTAAAAGCATAAACCACTTCTCTGTTTTGACGATTCTGGCACACATCTCGGTCTCGGGTGTTACGATATTTTTTCTCGCCATCTCTACAGTTTCCAGTATGAAACCAAATCTTGTGTCTGTGAAAAGGGCTGGAAAAATGTCAATGGCACTTGTGAAGGTGAGGTTTTGTTAGTTTTTGGACAATGCTGTGAAACAGACTATTGCTTACCTATATACGTTTATTCACAATGTAATATTTCATGGCTAGTTGCTCTCAAAGTGACAGGAACTTCCACGGTTGATTTCATGATTGTTAGAATTCAACAGATAGGTGTATAATGCGAAAGTGATTTTAGATTATAACCCATGTGGGAAATTTATTACGAACGAAATAAAACACTCCGAGCCGCATGTGTAACATGTTTTTTTTAAATGAATCGAAAAGAATACAACGTTACTGGCATACTGGAACGTTCAACGCTTCAACCACTCCAGGTGACCCTCTTCTATAATGTTATAATTGAAATAATGTGAAAAAAGAATAGAGGTCACGTGGGGCTTGTCATGGTTAGGTCACCCTGCGGTGTGTTTGAACTAACTGATCAAATCCTTCACCCCTTCAAGCAGAGATGACACTGATGAGAATAATGCGCGTCTGTGTCTGGTGTTATTTATCCATCCACGCCACACTGCAGACGGGGTTTGCTGTCCTTGCATTTACCGCATACATTTTGTGTGTGAGTGGTGGGAGCTACAGCATAGCATTACTCCACATGAGAAGGCAGAATCATGACCTAGATTATTGATGAGGAATCGAGGATTTGGTTTGTTTCAAGTTGAACGTCACCCACAATTGATCGCAGATTTCCCATTTCCATTGACGTTCCAGTCTGCTCCTTTCGAAAAGAAACACTAGACTCAAGTTTCGCTCTCATTACAGCTCGTCAGTAGTGTATATCCTTGCAACTACCGGGACTAGAACTCCGGTCACGCCTTCATGAGGCAGCCATGTTTACCACTGCGCCATGGACCCTACATTAGGCACGACCGAATTATCAAATCCGAACGCGTAACCACTTTCGCTTGTGAGTAATGATCAGGTTGCCGGATCATTTCAATAGGAGACACGGTTACTGTCTGTAAACTCCAATCGATAACCCTGCGCTTAGGACTTCCTAGACAGGTCGAAATCTCCGATCTCGTTAAACCAGCTAGGCGAAAGGGGCCGAGTGAAAAGTCTATGGGAATTCGACAGCTGCAATCAATTGTGAGTGATGTTCAACTTGAGGTCTTATGACAATCAAGGTTGATAAAAACACATTGTGATTGTATGTAGCGGGATGGCCGGATCTTACTCTAGCTTCTGAAGTTTATGTTTTCTGAAGGAAACCACGTGTGCTTCTTGTGCCCAGCAGTGCTTATTTTCAAGTGCGTGCTGACTTCCTCGGTAAAAACGGTATCGCAATCCCCGCAATTGATCTCATCAGCACAGTCTGCCCGGCCGCCCATAGAGACTGGATCATTGGGGTGCATCACCAGCCGTTTTAAGGTGTTATCTAGTCGAAATACGGTTCAGACGGCGCACTTAGAGAGAGTCGTAGGGAATTTTATGTGTTAGCACACGATACGCTATTTTCACAGTAGATTGACTTGGTTAAATCGGTCAAGTAACTATGGCTATTTTGTTTGCTCATTTTTTGTGCCGTTATGTCACAACGTCGCAGTTTGTAAAATTACCTTGACAGTCTGTACCCTGGATTACTTTTAATACTCTACACTTCGAAATGAGACTAGGTGCGTAACTGACATCAGCTGTGAGATTTTACATCACATACTGTGAAAAGGTTTACGGTTCCTGCCAGTAAGTCCAAGAAGAAGAAAGGAATTCACGGTTGAAGCACTTTGGTGTGGATTACTTCACAAACATGCAGCTTATTGCCATCAAAATTTGGACAGAAGAGATGTCAAAAAAACACTGATGGGGATAATCATAAATTTACACTAAGGTGCAATTTTGCACACAGATATGAATACAGCAGACTGACTAGCATACTTCAAACAAATCAATCGGGTTCGTAAGTATATACCTTTTCTCAGCTATCCTTAGGTCCAGAAACACTTATGAACATCAATGACGGCCCCAAAACAATCACTAGTCAGTGACTTTTGAAAACAAGAAAGCTTTCGGAGAGATGAAAGATAACTCTTTAACGGTTTCTTCTCTCCTAAGAATGCTACTCGTAAAAACATAATCTCTCGTTCAGTTAAATTAGTGTAAATAGCTTACGTTTGCAACTAGTGAATCTTTTTGATCTACATATTCATGCATGGTTAATTGCATCAGTGGTGATGTCGACGGTATCACAAAAGATGGTAGCCTACACACTTCATGAAACAATTACAGATCCACCCCCCGAATAAAGTCGAATTCAGTACTAAGTTTTTAGCTACATCGCGGTTGAGCACTGGGTGAGCACATTGTTTCCAAGGTAAGTCCAAGTAAAGAGTTGAATCATCAACTTTCCCATAATTTTAGTTACTACACCTAGTACCTCAACGTTTGCATCAATACTACAGTTTCGGACACACGGTTAAACACTCGACTGAGACATTTTCGGCTCGGTATTCTGTCAGTTGACATAACAATTATAAATACAACTCATCTTTTCCATAAACCATCTCGCTTTCACTCTGAATTGATCATCAAAATATACCATGAGCTAAACTGCATGGAAAATTCTGTTCGCCTTGACTTGAACAACCATTCTGCTTGCTTGTTTAATTATAGTTGGTATGAACGAGAACGTACTTCGTTGATCTTACACAAACATAATTCGTCAGTGAATTTGTTTATCTTGCGAGAAACTTACGTCTCTCGCAGTTTGAATCTAACATGGACATGGGGCCATCATTCAAACACAACCACTGGTAACATTTCCATCCCCCTTGAGAAAGTGCTAACCAACATGGACCAGTCCTTTGAAATTGCTAGGCAGGTAAATGCCAAATACTTATCAAAGTATGTTTGGTTCTGAGGGGCGCAGAAAGTTTCGTTCGGGGAGTTGTTTTATCTGAGGGAAGGTATTGTAACTTCATGGAAGCCACGTGACATGAAGGCAATACACTGACAACCATAACAGTTTTATAATTTACGAAAAACAGATATGACTTATCATCGACTGTTCGTAGTGTTCTATTGTACTGGGGATCCTGAAAAAGAAGGTATGCTTTGCAGTAGCCACCGCTTATAGTCTGTTGTCACGATTACGTATTCATCACACTATGCTAAAGAATCACGCGTCGAGGTGAACAGAAATTGTATCTACAATATAGGAAAAAAGTGATCGGTGTTACATCATCCACAATTTGCTCTTGTTCCGCGGTATGATTACGTATATGCTTGGGTGACGTTAGCCTACCTAGGTCTACAGTGGAATCAAATAATGTCGAGCACCGTCCAGGACCGCACGGTTTTCAGAACAACGTTACTGCCACTGTCTTACCTTGGTTCGGGATCAAGCTGAGAAGTGCAGTGAGGTAGAAAGTGTGTTATTTTAGGGATCAGCACGGTTTGTTTGTTTTTGTTTTTCATCTGTAGGACTTTTAAGTACCAAGTCCCAATAGGGTCACTTCAGTCCACCTTCCCAAATGGTCATATCCAAGAGCTAAACTCGGGATATCCGGCGTGCACTCCAGTGCGCCCCCACAGCGATTACTCAGCTGTCAGCCCCTACAATTTGAAAGTCATCGTGATCATATTCGGTGAAACTGCGACCAAGAGGACAGAGACGATCCGATTAACACCTCAAAACAAGAATATGAAAAATTTGGTCGGTTCTTAATTACTTGACTGTGTAATTTAACTGGAACTGTTTCTTGCAAAGTCTGGAGAAAATCAGCATTAGGGAAGTTCACATGTTCGCTTCCAATCCAGCGTAAACGAAGGTAGGAGTCAATGACAATCCTACCAAACTTTAGTTGTCGACGCGGCTCTATCGCTCTAAACACCAGACTCAGGGGTCCTCTGGCAGGCAACAGTTAGTCACATAACCAATCCAGATGTGCACACAAACAGGTGCACTCACAAATAAACAGAAAACCGATTAGAGCCGGAACAGTGTACAGGAAGCAAAACTGTGCTCATTTTTTGGGTCAGCTGAATAATACATTGACTAAATTACTGTTTGGGAAGTATTTTAGATGTAAGCTTTACAAAAAGGAGCGTGGAGAATTTGATTGCAAACGGATTTATGTAGTTTATTGATCCATATTGCCGGAAATGCTTAAGTATGCTGAGTCCGATCGGCAAGACTGAAGTACCACTTCCTCGCAGACTGGCTGGGCCGAGTTACATCAAAAAGGCTTACCGTGTGGTTTATGGAGTCTCGTTTCCTTAATGAAGAAGTCTAATACAAAACTGTCCCAACCTTCGTACAACTTTATCTCAGGCGGGGTAACAGATGATTAGACAATCATGTAAAACCAACCTCCTCCGTCTAGCCTATCGTGATGAAATCATGTTTGGTCAGTCCGCCTTTCTCATCGCAATCGATCACCAAATTTTGGTCTTTGAAGATTAGCGTGCCAAGCTAGACGAAATCGTGCTGAGTTCAGTGAACTTTTGTTTTCGTGAATATGCGTATTTATCAAAATTCAGATAAACAACGGCTACTGAGCCTCTCTTAACAAAACTCGTAACTGCACATCCGTAAAAGTGTAGCAGGTCTAAACGATGATAAAGCGTTTCATCTGTGAATTTACGCGGGACAGTGCGTATGTAAAAACTCAAGGTTTAACGTGTGAACATACCTACAATACAAGTGAATGATGAATCAATCCGTAGGTCAGTTACTATTTTATCGACGAAGTGAGTTGCTCTTCGTGGATCACAATAACAGTAATGTGAGTCACAAGGACATACTGCAGGCATTTTTGTTGTCATTGTTGCCCGACTAGACAGACGGGATGTTTCAAGGTGGTACTGCTCTAACCGGCCGACACAAAATTGTCCTACGACAAAATGTTGCCGCCTTCAGGGCGAGTCCATACTGAGTACACCCTTGCTTTTCATGCAACTCTTCACAGTATTCTGGATATGGAAACCAATCAGGCGGGGCAATGGCAAGTGCAACATCCTCTTGCAAAAATCGACTAATGGGAGAATCAGTTGTGTTAAATAAAGGATCGTCCTGATGACTGAAAACGAGGGACGTGTGTACGTTTGTAAAAGTGTATCCAAATGAAAGCAAGAAACGTGCTTTTCTATGTTTGATCCGAGTTGATTTATCGAAGCTGACAGACTGTTTGTGCTGCTTACAACTATGTATGTGCTCATGGGACCTGTGCGGACTGAGTTAATAAAACTAACCTATCCACTTTTTGCCCATAAATGTGTTGTCACTGTGTGTTTCAGGGTTCGAACTATAGGACGTCTCTCGGGGTGCTTTCGGTTAACAGGATAATCTTCAGTACGTAATCGTTCAACAATGGTTCGACCATATCCAGCCTTCTGTCGAATTCATATGCAAATATAGTGGCCACAACTGTCATTCAAAACTAACAGGTTCCGCGGTACCATTCTCAATCTAACCATGATGATTCCTACATGTTTCTGTCACACAGGGTAGCTACTTTTCCCTTAAAAAGAGTTTATGCGTATCAACCACTGTTCACAGTATTAGTCTTTTCCCACTGAATAACTTTTATCACCCATCTGAACAGGTGGACTGTCATATGCCTCATCTATCAACCGCAAATAGAAATCTTGAAATAACCCGAGACAAAATACTGATTGTACTATCAACAGAAACGTCAAAATCAGAACTTGGCAAGGCAACAAATTACTGGTAGCACGTACCTGATCCGTTAAATGGTTGGCTTATCATGGATGTATTAGTCTTCACAAGGGCTTTGTCATCTGCACTACGGCTAACCAGTAGGTTTTTTGGATATCCCGTTGACTGACAGTTTGTGATTTAACGTCGTTCTTGAATGGGATGTGCAATTAAACGGATCACCGTGGAGTAAACATCTCATTTCACCAAATATGGCCAGACAGACAACTGACAAAATCGTATTAACTACGTGTACTTTCCTGTTGACCTTGAATTATTGTTCAATAGGAATGATGTCAAGGTCAACACCATGTACACAAAGTGTGATAAACTCGATAAACCTTTAGAATCTAAAGCACTTTTCGTCGTGTGCATGAAGTGGTATGTGGGATACTTACAATTCACAGGGTGCTTTGACCACTTGAAATTTCCAGGAAATTAGCAAGAGCGAACAGCTGACCATGTGACTAGTTTACAGAAAATTTGATGTAATTAACAACAAAGGTTTCTTGATTGATATTTCTCAGAAATCGATCAGACGTAAACCGTGTGCTTGAATGAGGTCATTTTTGGTCCATTTCAATGCTTAATTGAAGTTGATGCAGTTTAGCTTTGTGCAGTCTGTAGGAAGGTCTACCGTCTTTCTTACATCATCAACAGATTGCATTCAGTTACTCCAAGAATAATGCACAGAATTTGCACCTAGCCTAAAATAATGTAAGTTGTCCATTTCCAGTTTGTACGCGCTACATGCACTGTAGTGCCGGTTGTTTTTTCGGTTAGGTAAAGATAGGGCTGTTGGCATTCTGCTGCGTCAAGTTTCTTCCTTTACATGTTTCCATTCATAAAATTTTATCATAACTAAGTCACAGTTAGATCAGTTTGTCTGTTTAGTTGTCATTGTTCCTACACGATGCACTATCATTCGATGATCAACTTCTACCAGGTAAACAAGGGACCAAATTGATCACCGCGTCTTTACTAGCATATCCCTTGAACTTGTTTCAACATTGTTGTTGTTGTGTTATCTTTCAGTTCACAATTTCTCTACCGGGCTTGGTTAAGCCACATTATTGCGTACTCACACAGACAATCCACTGAACAAGACATGACTGGACATAGAAGCCTACATTGCGACACCCTATTCTAAACTATATCTTCCATATGATTACCATAGAAACAGCAGTGAAATATCGTCATGCAATAGACATGACACACTTAAGATTCGTCAGAATTTATCAGAGTAGCCTCAATAACGTACAAGACTTAGCCCGTTATCGAGGAAAACATTTGAGAAATCCGTTAAAATAAACATTTCAATCACCAGCCGAACTCGGTTAGGTTCAATTTACATCTGTATTATGACGAAAGAAATAAACGGCCAGCGTTACAAAGATATGTGCTGTGACTCACAATAACTGTTCATAATAGATTCCACCACACTAGACCCGGTTTAGGTGGAACGAAGTTTACTCTTGAACGACAGAGAAGTTCCAGTAAATCCGGCTACTCTAATGTGCTCAAGTGGAGGTTGTCACGGTTACTACGTGATACCAACGATCATGTGGAAGCAGAACACAAGGCGCACGAGGATAATAGACTGCGTTACTTCAAGCAACCGGTACGTAGAATGCATGTACAACAACAGTAGCAGGCATGGAAATAATAGGTTATGAGTGGTGAAAAGGTGACAAACTCTACACATCTCGACTCTTCATAGTTAAAAGTACGACACATATGTGCACATTACAAAAATAAATATTTGATTTACAAAATTATAGTAAATTTACTACTACCGGTTTGTCTTCTATTCAGATATCAATGAGTGTGAAGAAGCGGCCGAACCATGTCCACCCGAGAAATCCTGTGTGAACCATCCAGGTGGCTACCGGTGCATCAAAATGAACGAATGTCCCAGTGGATTTGAACGTCAGGGACAATTCGGTCCATGTACAGGTTGGTTTGGCTTTGATTCGAATTGGTTCCGTCAACTTCACATATGTGAAAGATTGTTTTCAATTTTAACTATGCTGAATTTGGTAAACTGATATCATCAGTGATTTCATTGTTTTGCAATATATAACCACTCCCTGATAGTTGTAAAAATTGCTATACCGGAGGTATTATGAGTTAGGTTTCGGTTTCTTTTGACAAGGATAAACTTGCAACATCATGTTTCCTGTTGTGCGTTTTACAGAGAGAAGAGAGAGAGCAAATAATTGCAAATTCAACTTTAATTAAAGAGTAATCATGTCAAGTTCCAACAATGATGATCAATAACGACTTTGAACGAGATGACCAAGGAAGTTCCGAAGATCTTTGATGTCACTCTGAGTCATTATCATAAACATTCAATCCACCAACATACAGGCTATTTAATACATGTAAGTAATTAGACAGAATCGGAATGAACACATACAGAGAGTATAGTAAGCCATAAGGCAGCAAGAAAGTTGAACACTGCTCCATTGCCAGTTGATTCTATGCTTATTGTTGCAAATCGGCTGGGTGAGGAAATCATCAACAGTGACAAAAATAAATGGTCTGATTTCTACCCGATGACTTTTTGTTTTATCGTGGACCCTTGTTTTAAGTTGTACTCAAGTTTTCCAGGCTGAGCCTGAAAGCTTAAATCGATAAATCTCTGTGCTACTTTTCATTCTGTAAGTATCTACACTTCCAATGGATATTTATGCTTGGTGAGATAAAAAATTAGATGCAGCTGTCATAATCTTCACGTTAAAGTCCAGTTGCCCACCTTCCTTCTCACGTATTAAAACTGACTTGACAACATGGTTTATTTTCTTCCCGTACTTTTTAGGCGGATTTTAACTAGGTTTTTTGCATACATCAGTCAACTAAAATTTTACAAGAGTGATACCGAATGTAACAAAGCATGATTTCGAATTTTTAAAACGTCCGTGGAATTAAGGATGGGTAGTAAAGGTTTTTATTGACGTGAGTCGAACACCACTCACAACTGCCCCCTGCCTTCGCATTCGGATGGGTTTTAGCAGTCAATCTCCTCTTGAAAGGCAGTACCACACTCGAGTTTCGATCTTGGTAGATCTCATCGACAGCGGTTACCCGTACTTCAGCCGGTACATGTTACTAGGTTCATTTTCTAACCAGGCAACACTGTTGACCACTGCGTTTTTAGATATAACAATTCGGTAGTGTTTGGGTAAGGTCAATGGTGCGGTGATCAACATGGTTACCTCAAGCGAATTTAAACTCTTACGTAACTTCCGGTGACGGCAAGGACATGAGCCACTGACCAGTTGCAACAAAAAAAGAAATCGAGTCTAACGCCTCTCCTAGAAGGTGGTTGACCGTACAACTCTATCTTAGTACGAGAGCTACAATCTCATGTGACAGATAATGATGTCATATCAATCGGGGATTGTTAGGTTAAACAGTTAAGCTGTACTGTTTGCTGCTACCCACTCTCAAGGTGGTATTCCATGTTGACGATCTTTTACTCTGGTTGGACTTGTACAGTAAGAGAGAACGCCATTCTGTGGAAGCTTCTGTTCACTTGATCAGCCATCTCTTAATCGCCATTTATGACTACAGTGATTAAGGTTATCGGTGTCTGAGTCCTGGCAATGCCGGTTGGTTTCATTGGGTAAAGTTCTGATTCACATTACTAGTCTACAGCTACCACAGTCGTTCAGAATGATCAGTTAACTAAAGAAATTGGTTTATGCACACCAAAAGGCAGAGTGTACGCCATCAAACCACCATATTTAACAACGATAATAAATAGATTTGTGAGCTGCAATTTATACCTGAAAACCTAGTTGAAAACTTTCGTGTTCAATGGTGTGCAAGTCTAACAACAAAAGGTTGCATACTTCTGTACATCCACTAGTATTCAGCTAGCATTCTGACTAGGTCGACGATCATGAAATAATTGTACGGTTGGGTATGATCACTTATCGGTAGATTACGTTACAGTATTGCACAACGACCGAGGTAGCTGCCGAAAGTGAGAATGAAATTATCCATTCAATTTTTGTCAGTATGCATGCTTTCAATTGGAATTGAATGAGTGCATTTTTGAAATGCGTTTGTGTAATAACCTTGGATGGAGCTGGTAATTTTATGGATATGTTTAGGAGTTTTTGATCTTCAGAAGATCTAATTAAATTTTAAGGGAACCATGTGATCACTCGGGTAGGCTTCGAGTTTCAATCAGTGGAAGTTGTGTGGCAACCAAAGGTTGTCTCTGAAACCTAACACATAAACGGTAATTTTCTGGTTTTTTAAAGTTGCCATCTATATAGAAAGACCAGCGCACGCTCCCGCACAAATTAGCTTTTAGACATCTAATTAGTAAATGTCTTGAAATTTCAACACCCAACGTATGCAACTCCTGTTCTTGTTCGTGAGTTTTTAATAACGATACTAACACGTAATAGTAATAATAGACATCCGCACAATCTAAAGTATTTACAAACAATTTACAAATGTTTGATCACTCGATCAATCCAAACAAACTATGCTGCAACTTCATCAGCCTAGAAGTGTTGCAGGAATTTACCCCGGAAACAACGACATTTGCATCCCGCAGAATTGCGGTGTTTGCTGGTGAGGATAGCCTACACACCGAGTTGAGGAATGAGAGGTGGACATAATAAAAGCTTGCGATATACAATAGCAAGTTGTCACATCAGAAGTTACAACGATTTCGAGGTATAAATCTGTAACATCTAAAGTACTGTCGTTCGAAGGAACCAAATGAAAGCCTACTTTCCTTAGCTGTTACAATTCCTCTAGCATATAATCTCAAGTGGATCAGTCAAATTCTGTGGTCGGTCTGCAAATAATCAAAAATCTACCACAGCCTCAGAAGGGACTGAGAAAGTCTTTATCAAACAGTTGGTTCCATTCCCCACGGCGAACTGGTGGACAGTTGTTTCGACCTAGTTAGGTCTCATCAGCAGGCCAGCAAATCGAATCTGCAGATGGTGAGTAAGAGGTAGATAGTAACCCAGACACTAAACCAGACTCTAAACCACATGGTAGCGGCTACCAGAGTCGTAAGAAGATATGTGAATCACTGTTCTTAGCGGTTGCGCTTCTTTCGTTCATAAACTGGAGTGGATCAGCAGTTTTTTGGTTGACCTACAAACGGGTAACCATCCACAACAACCTCAGAAGAGGTTGCTCGTTTCCAGGCCAACAGCAAAACAGCTGATCTATTTCACCTTATGAGCAAAAGACAGCACAACAGCTAAGGAGACTAAATCATGACTTCCTCCAATCCAGATGAGGGCAACCCCAGTAGTCCAGTGAACAAGTGTCTGAACTACAATTCGCCGCGGGTTGCTGGTTCTGGCCTGCTTGGTGCTGATGAAATCTAAATAGGTCGGAACAACTGTCCACAACTTTGATGATGGTCACTGGGACCAGTTATTTGCAAATGAAAACTTTCCTATAGTCCGAGCGACATGAAATGTTGGTCCATTTTTAATATAAATCAGATGGGTAAGTCAGTGATGTGGTGAATCCTGGTATTGATAATCAAGCACACACTCCAAAAGAGACCTGTTTCTAATTTTATTGACTTGCCAGGCAAAGGTAACCGGAGTCAAACGAACAAATCACAGAAGCACACAATAATGAACCAAACTCGATTTAAATTTCTACAAACGACTCAATTAACAATTCAGTGTTTCACTAACACTTCGATTAAGTAATGAAGTTTGCACTCAGTCAAGACAGGATTCAATCGATTTGTATCCACGTCGAGGTTTATTACTCAACTTGGTTTATTCTCGTCTTGATTACTCGTGAGGTTTCTGTAAAACCGAGTAGATCTGAGGTAGCGTTGATTGAACTTACCAGCGTAGTTCCCACCATCAACTATCTAGCAAAACGGATTTCTAATAAAAACACAAAGTATTTACGAAAAAATTAGTGTGGCCCCTTAAAAACAAACGCGATTTGATTAGTCGATAGGTTTCTATTTTACTTCCTGCACACGCCTGACCACGTATATTTTCTGCACATTGCAGATATCGATGAATGTAAACAAAATCTGGCTACATGTGAAGAAAATATGTACTGTTTGAATACCGTGGGGTCATATCAGTGTTTGTGCAAGCGTGGCTACAAGAACCTGGATGAGAAAACGTGCGTTGGTGAGTTTTCAGTTAATCTTTTGTGTTTAGTGCATGTTCATTGCTCTAAACGTTTTAGTTGTTTTAGATAACGAAACGAAATGAATTAAATTAAACATTTCCATATATTAGATTGTCGGAAGCATTCTTTCCTAACTGTACAGTTATATACTCATCCTACAGCGGTGCCATCTAATGAACCATGGCAGACAGTCTCTTTTGTTGTCACTTACCCTTGTCCTTAAGAATACACTGTTTCGATGACATCATTATCTTCAAAGATGTACTTTCAACAATCATCCCCAAATGTTATACTAATTTACTGCACACCTCAGAAGTAGAGTTCAACAAAGATATTTTTGGCAGGAAAACCACTAGATTTTTGTCGGCAACCAGGTGCAGCCAGAACTATGTTGAGTAAGTTTTTGAGGTAGTAACCCGAGGTGATAAGTCATTTTGTTTCAAGTGAGTAACTCAAGCCATTGGAACATCAAAACTTCTGAACTTTCAGTAATCACAGCAAACAGAAGGATATACTTCTGTCTTGACAATGACGATAAGGAACTTTCAGCACAAATTAACGAAGTGCTACCATTGAAACGAAACGGTATACATCTACAAGAGTATGGCAAAAAGCACTTTTCACATTGTCATTTTAAAGGTTAACATGTTGTAGGCTGCGTGGAACATTTCAACTTTTTGGTAGTTTACATCTTGTATAACGCAAGGAAGCAGAACACATTCGTTCAGATGTGTGGACTTATCGGGCAGCGTTAATTTGATCATGAGTTAGACTGACACCTGCTCGGTGCGCACAGTCGTGTGTGCTCTAATTAAATATTTTGATAAATCCACTGTAAGTAAATTATTCGCCAAAACATATTGTATTTAAAAGCCGGTTAATCACTTCGCATCGGTTCATACATCTTGCCGTTTTCTCTTACCAAACAAACTCAGATGTAGACGAGTGTCTGCTGTTCGGGTCAGAATCGGCCTGCCCAGATCCACGTGCGCGATGTGTGAATTCAAATGGTAGTCACATTTGTGTGTGCCCTGAAGGATTCACTTGGCTCGATTACCCTACCTCCAAATGTACAGGTGAGTGCAGTATGTTTCAGTATGCTGCAAAAGTAGTATACCAATTAGTAAAAAGTAAAGCAAACAGCAAGTAAGTCTGTATCATCAGTAGTTATTAGGTGACTTAGTCAACGGAAGCAAAAGTGCGGCTTCTCTCTGAAATTGTAGATTAACAAAAATGTACACCCTTCTACCTTTCAAAAACCTACAAGTGCTTACATGTTGAATGAGCGTTACTTATCACCACAAGGCCAAATATCTTTTGGTCACCCGCTGCGTACATTTGGGGGTAAACACCAAAAACAACCCAAAACCAATTCGGATTGTTCACATTTGCAGTTAGTTTCGATTGCGGTAGGTATTGCTTTCTGAAAAAGGAAGCACAGCGACGATCTGTTTGCTTACACTGTGACCAGTATGTCTGTATCATGTAACTTCATGATTGCTGACAGGAAGTCGAAGACCTTCACTGCTGTGAGTTTGGTGCAAATATTTCCTTCATGTCTCTTTCGCACCGGGGCTATAGTTTATCAACCGTGCGTGGTGCTCAACTTTAGCACACGTACTTGTTAGCTTAAATTTGGATGACCAAGTTAACGTAGATTTTGGGAAGTGGGTCAACTGCCCGTCCCACAATGAATTCTAGTACAGTGGTAAAGACGAGGAAATTTCCACGTTTCCCGTTCGTAATTTTAGGTCGGGATACGTATTCCTTTACACAGTTTATTACACGTGTATTATCTCTTAAAACGCCAGTTTTCTATACATCAAACTGACCTTATGCGGAACTTACAACCATACAAAATTAGTTTGTAGTATGCCGTTAGTTTGAAGGAATGGTTGTTACATTTTGACCTAGTTTTTGGTTAGTATTTGTTGCAGTCCAAGCAAATGATCCTCATACATCACGTGGATTGTTTGTCAAATAAGTTTAAACATTTTATTTTATTTTATTTTTTCCAAACAATGGGCCGCACTCTATTCAAAATGGTCGCCTTTTCACGTGGGTGCAAACCCAATGCGATTTGACATTGACATCAGTCGGCACGTGATCTAATCAGGTGACAGCGTTCCAGCGATCGAATGGGAACCGGCACTAGATTAGTTAATCCCCCAACTAATGCTAACTTCAAGAACAATAATAACAGCGACCTACCGACTTATACTCAACCGCTGGTTAACATGATCACAATTCATCCAGTCTATCAGTTTGAGCTGTCTAAGAGCATGAAATCAGTCTAATGTGAATTGTTCACTATGTGCATTTCAAGACCGAAGCTTTGTTGTGATCGATTTAGTCTTTATTTGTACTCACCCGGGGGGGTGGATGCAGACTGTTTCAAACCTCATACAGAACTTTCATTTCTCCTCTGCACTATTTATTGGTATGTGTAACGGTATAACAGTAGGTGAAATCAGTTTATCAAGACTCGAGTCGTTGTTAAAAATTCCATTTTTGGACAGTAAACGTGCACTATTTAGGCCATCTTACTTTGTAATACTATACTATCATCTAAGAACTTGAAACAACTTACGTTTTTACACACTGCTCGCAAATGCTGTTAACAGCTGCTCTGATCTAAGGACTTCTGAAGTCCGAGGTATACGTTACAACTAACTCACTACACCTGCCGATTCTACAACTAAATGTTTAGTCAGGGTCTGTTGGGCAATTGTAACAACATTCGATCAATCATCCGTGTATCCCCGGCTAAATTCAACCACTACGTCACTTTGATAGTTAATCACCGATCTGTTGGATTCGGATTAGGAATGGGCACGCAACTCGCACCAACTGAAGGTTCATAGTTTTAATTTTTCACTTTGGTTACCTTACATTGTCTTTCCAAAAAGTATTGTAACCAAAGCAATATTTACCCCAAGTTTCCTTTGAATGACGTTCGTTAACTTTATGTTCATCTTACTCCGGCGTAATCATAAACCGTGTTACTTACACTCGTGCTTGTTTGATTCACCAATGAAGTAGTGATTGACACGTTTAGAACAAAACTCAATAACAGATCTCTAAAATTTGCAAGTGTGTTATGTAAAGACATGAAATGTAATCATTAATGGAAGCTTCACCTGCACACCGGAATAACTGAGATGTAACAACGGTATAGCTGATTGAATGGAAACAATTGAAAGTAACCGCTTTTTTGATAACTTAATTATGCCTTTGAAATCGAACGGTGTTCATCTGGTAATTACAACTGTGTAGCACATCGCTAGGAAACTTCACGTTAATTGTATAAATTGAAATATAAAGTATACCATTACAAAGAAAGTTATCATAACTATGTAATGCATAACAACATGTTAAACAGAAAGTTGTTAGGAAACCCTAGAAACAAATATTGCATCATTTTGATATTAGTTTGAAGACTTGTATTTTTTGTAAGCTGAAACTCATAGTTGAATAGGAATCAAGCAAAAACTACGGTTTCAAAACTCAATGCAAACAATCTGGCCTAAATGTGCTAACGCACATCTCAACAGTCCTCTAGCATGATATCAAGTGTAGAACCAGGAGATTTCCAATCACTGTTCAAATACAGTGCGTTGACCACACGGAATTGCAAGATCATCTTCGAAATGGCTGTAGAAAAAGTGTAGAAATACTCATCAAACCTGCATTAAAATCTTGTTAAACAGAACTTATTGGACTATTCTGAATGTAAATTAACGTCCGATAATGGCCTATTTTTTAAGAGGATTTGCAGGGAAGTTGACTCATACTGTGACTAAAAGTTTCCTCAGGAAAGTTGTTTCAATAAAATGAAAGGTACGTGCATTTTTTAAATGTTACCACTTGCCATTAAATAAGAAGAAGTCGTAGAAGGCAGAAGCTTTAAGAATACAAAAACTAAAAGGTTCTCCCATGCGAAAGTTTTAACAGACTGTAGGTTCATCTCAGTGAGAACAGGCAGCTTCTGATTAATGAGGTGGGGTCCTTGTACTCTAAACCAGTTTACTCCAAAGTGGACAATGTTTTCCCCCGATGAGGATGTAAGGATGTAAGACGGTAACTGGGCCATACCGACCCTGAGGGTGATGACAGAATGGTTCTTCACACTTTTGCCTGTGAATTCAAGATTGCTTCCGAATGTTTTCTAACCGAGTGCTACTTAACCGATGTCACTTGCGGTATGCACACCCGTCTCATTCACTTTGAAGTTAGGACTTTATATTGAATTATACTAAGTAATGTGTCAAATTGCCTCTGATTAGATGATATTGTCTGTGATAACTTTGATTCAATGAAGTTAGGTGGATGAAGGGTACGAAGTCTACTGCACCATGCTGATGATCTTGTAAATATGGCTTATGTTGAAACCATTATGATAGCTAATCCCAGTCAACAATGGATCTGATGTCCAAAGACCTCAGCTTGTAATACATAATGTACCAGTATGAATTTTAATTGGAATGCCCCAACCTGATAAGTAAGAATAAACACGAACCTGCTTATGATGAGGCGTCATTAGGAAAGGTTGTATCATGAAAAAGCAAAAACAAATTTATGCATGGAATAAGAATAAATTGGAGATAATTTGCGATCAATTTTGTTACGAGTTGCAAAGCGTTTGGAAGTATGGGAATAAATATGATCAGACTGGGATTTACCTCTACACTCAGACGAAAAATTGAAAGAATGACCTATAAGCTTGTGAGCTTTAAAAAAGCGGTAAACAACGGAGGCAGTATAGCCTGTGAGAATGTGGCGACTGACTCAATCAAAGTTAATGGTACACTGAAATATATTAAATGCTAGACAATGAAAAAGAGTGGTTGTAATTTGATTGAAAGTTTTCCGGTGTCAGCTGGTTTATCTAGTTTGAAAAAAGGTATATAGTGAGAATAACCTACTGTGAAACATCTTGACGGGTCAGTGGGTATCGATGAATGATAACTAATTCAACCAATCATTGACTTTGCTAACAAGCACACAAGTTGCATCCTGGTTATGTGAAAATCTCCTTTTTGTAAGTTTAAGATGTGGAGTAACAATGTTGCTTTTTCTGTTATTCGGACTGACATAATCATAAACAACACTCTCAACAAACTTAACAAAAAATGCTGTCTTAGACACAGATAAATAGTGCACATCCGTAGGGATAAAGTAAACGGCATATATCACGGGAAACAATGCCGTTATTGATGGAAATTAGCAATGATTTGCGATGGAGCATGGAAATAAAACTCACTCACTAGTTCAACAAATCCGTAACACGTTTTAAGTAGACGAGGTTCAAATTGTCAGATGAGATAAGATCGAAAGATCGTTTCAAACAGAGGTATCAAACGCAGTTTTGAAATTCATACTTCAACATCCGTCAACTCCGCAAAGTTTAATAGATATACTAGATATATAATGAATTTCAGCACCAGCGCCATTTTTCTAGAATATTCGTACTGAAATGTTCAGTTAAAACAACCGTTCGTGTAATGATGGCGTTGACAACCACTACACAATCACTGAAAAAAACACTGATGTGAACTAACACAAAAATAAGCGCTCAGTATACAGAGTTAAGAGGTCTGGTTCTAATTAAACTGTCTGGTACAGCAATCCAGTGTAACGTTCTCCACACTATTTTCTATTTCAAAATTCTTTTTGATCTTGTGTTCGTACCTGAATTTTGTATAGTGTTTAGATCCACTACACCAGCTTATCTCCTTCAGTAGCTGTGTGGCTAACATTTAGTGCCTTTTAAAACGACCATCTAAAACAGACATTGCATCTTCACCACTCAACCCGTTAACGCCACTCGAAGTCATGTGTACTTCGTCGACCTGTTCAAACTAAACCGACTAGGGTGGTCGAACAGGATCTACTAAATACAGCTGTTACAATCCATGCAAGCAACTGCCTTACCGTTGAGAAAGTATATTTGGTCTATACAAAAATACCTATTAGTGCCATGGGATCAGCCACTTGGTGTATTCATTGTGTTTCATCCATAATCCACAACCTGTATAAAGATAGTTACACTCTGTGCCGAAATGCGTGAGAAACTTCCAGTTGCCTTTAACCCACGTTTTGCTAAATCATGCCCGTAGATAAAAGCTAATTAATGAGACCTACCTAACAATCAACGAGATTAGTTGACAACAGAGTTATAAGTACTACTCAGGCACTAAAATGGCACCATGTGAGAATTCTATGGTACTGACCAAAAGCAGTTAAACCTCTCCCGAGCAGTGATGTTCTCTTGGTGTACCACGATAAAAATCGAGTCTACATGATGGCTTTACTTAATCTGGTCGCAAAACACCCTTTGAAAAAACTGACTATGGCTAGTGAGATCAGTAGTATTTGTCTCTATGCTAAACAAGACAGTGCATGGAATGACTTCGAATGTTGGATTTAACCATTGTATTAAAGTTATCTGACATACGATCGATACTAAGTTCAGAGTTATTTTGGGCAATATCGAGCAAATCCATATTCAGAAGAGAACCGGGTTCCTCTAATCTATTGGGAAACAAAAATCAAAATACAGATATATGAATTGCTGCTATTTCGTGAACTTATTGTAATAACCTCATCAAGTTGACAACATAAAGTAAAAGCAAATTAACATAAAAAAGTGAACAAACACCCTAATATTTAAACCATGCGTTTGTCACCGGTCAAAATCAAGCAAGTGTGAAGTATGCTATAAATTTACCAGTGAACCTCAAGAATATTTCAAACTGTTTTATCAACCTTTGGAATCGTACAACTTATCGTGCAAATAACATGCCACATAAACTGGTTGACATTCCTGGAATCTGTTATTAAAAATGATTGTAACATACTCCATGTATGAACTTGCTTGAAATATGTAGACTTGAACACGGAAGTTCCACTGCGGTGTTCAGGAGCGATCATGATTACAGAAGAGGTTTAGAAAAAGCCGATTATCAGAGGTTTTCAAGAAGATATTTCATTAAACTAAATACTGAGTGTTCATCAAAACGGAGGAAAAATGTTGTCACCATTGGACAATAAAAAAGCAATCAAACCATTCCTATCCGCCACACGGAGGCTTAGACATTTTGCTAATGTTGAATCAGTATGAATGGAACGCACTTGTGTGCAGGCAAATACTGAGCTTCCAGAGGGACGAAATATCCGTCATAACAGATGGCTTGGATGAAGGCCATATCGTTCTGTAAATGTCTGATGTACTTCACCCTTCCATACATTTCCATACAGTTCAAGCAGGAGTGAACAGCTCGTTCCACATCTTCGATGGTAATTTAATCAGATGATCAGACGGTTCGTTTGTATGATCTATCTACAGAAAGCTAACAGGAATAGGGCAATACACTAACCTCTACAACTTTGTGTCCTTAAGGTAAAAGCAGTGTCTTATCTACTACTTCACAAACACAGCAGGAGTAACTGAAACGATTAGTTCCTTTCAGATATTTGAACAAAACAGTTAGAACACAAAAACTGGTGGACGCAAGCACTTCCTACTGAGTCATCAGTAAGAAATTTACAATGATATGGATCGGTTTTTTATGGCAAACACTTCAGTGGGCTGATAATTAGTGAGCGGCTTACGATGTGTTACCAAGTCCAGGGAAGCGTCAAGTCCACAAACAGTTGGCATGAAATGATGGATTGCGACCGCTTCAGCGAACCTCGGGAATCTTGAATTGGAATGACGCAACAGGATTCTGAATGCACACGGAAAGTCACAGTAGATAAAAAGCACCATCCAAAGAGCTAACCACTGTAGAAAAAAGAGGGTATGCAAAGAGCTGCCCTTCAGAATTGACCACATCATGCAGCAAGCAACATAACGACTGAGAAAACTACTTAAGCAAACTTTCAGTGTAGCTTAACTCCACATATTCTCTCGGCTCCCAGAAGCTACCAGTGTCTACAATTAAAGGAGACCAGCCTGTCAGTTTTACATCACATTGTGTTTACCAGTTTATACGTAACTGCAGAGAAAGTTACATAGACAAAACCTAAAGATGCGTGATCTCCAGATTGGTGGAACATTTGCCTAGATGGGTGCAAAATTCCGTGTTACAGGAGAACGGTAATATTGCTGGAACACATGAATTGCTAGTTGTATCAGTCGCTAAACACGTCCTAACCACTGTTCAAGCTACATATCCAGCTTGTGCATTCAGAATCCTATTGCGTCATTCCAATTCAAGATTCCCGAGGTTCGCTGAAGCGGTCGTAATCCATCGCCTCAAACCAGCTCTGTGTGTTCAGAAACAACTGTTGATGGACCTGACCCTTCTGCGGATTTAGTGTCCTATCTTAACCCGCTTATTGATTATCAACCTATTGAATTGTTTTTTTTTATAAAAAAACTGATAGATGTCATTGCAAATTTGGTACTGACGACTCGGTATAAAATGCCTGCATCTACCAATTTTCGTGTTCTAACCGTTTTGTTCAACAACATTTGCCTGGAACACCGGATCGGACAGTAGTGTGCCTATATTTCTAATGTCTTGAGACAAAATAGTTACCCAGAAGGATTGCTTGTTAAAATCAAGGTAGGAAATATAACTATGTCCTCCGGCTGTTCGAGTGAATAAGAACCCTGTGTTCGTCAACTTGCCATTCATAAACGATCAAGCAGCAGTTTTTGACAATCGTATACTATACCTCAATGCACGGAGCCTTCCTGGTCACAACATTGCAGGACTACACTTCTGCTTCCTCCTGGCTTGAAAAAAACGCTCGTCCAAGCCAAAAATATAACTTTACTCTCATAGCGGATGCTGCACAGGGGAATATATTGATCCATGGAGGGGATTGGTAAACGGATAACAGAGCATCACCCAGTATGGCCTAGAAGCGGAGTCAAAGAACCAATAACTAGCGCAATCGTAGCACATCTGGCAGAAGCGCGTAACAACAGGCATTTTACTGAGTCCTTCGGTGCAGTGTACAGAACACTCAGATAGCAGAAAAGAAATATGGCGACGGCTGAAGCGATTGTCATTCGGTCACGTCATTCAGTGTTATATCGTCGTAGAAAGTTGATCCAAAATTCTGAACTCTTTCGGCTCAGTATCCACCCACTCTATATACCATTCAATCTGAATTAGCACTGCCAGACTGTCCAAACCACCATACTGCTGGATAGGATTGATTTGGTTGCTTTCCGATTGTCCAGTTGTAACTACGTTTTTCTAGCGGTTAAATCAAACGTTAACCTTCAGAAATGTAATCGCATGATGGAGAGTTTCTCGTAAACATGGGTTCATCGGCTTATGTTAATTCTAGTTGACTACATGGATACTTTAAACCTCATACACAATCGAAGGGTCTCTAATACGAAGGAGATTGTATGTCGCTAAACATTGAAATAATGTTATAACCATTTCTTTTAAATGCCATTATTCAAATAATCTAATTCATGAGGCTCATTCGTAGAACTAGTTCACTTGAAGTGTGAGCAAAATGAGGCGAAACTAGAATTGCGTCATGAGAACTAAAGCGATGATTGGTCAGAATAATCGATAAATTCAATATGATAACCCTAGTAGAAAGTGTTTCAGACAGCATTTGATCTACTGTTGTTAAAAGTCTGAAAATGATTGAACGCGGACCGTGAGCTGTTGACTTGGAATTTTGCAACTAATTGCAACCAGTTCTCCTCTAAGATTTTGGACAACTTTTAACGACTACATAGTAGAATCCCAGTTAAAACCTGAAGCATGTGTGCTGGTTACTAAAGTGCCCGGTGAGATGGTACAAGCAGAATCGATGACAAAAGTTGTTCTCAGCATGAGACAATTCACAAAGCATTCGGTGTGACGACGATTTTTGATTACCTAGATTTGTTTACTGACAGTTGTGTAAGTTAACTAAAAGTTACATAACGCGAGTCAGTGACTAAGTTCGTACACGACGGTTCGATGTATAAATTGACGTGTAACGAACTAAAGATTTTCTCCCATTTTGCTTAAATGAAATTTGATATTGGATTCATTTATGAAGGAAACATAGAACGTTTACAAAATACACAAACATTTTTTAGTAAGCTTAACAGAACTTCAGAGTGGCTCATAGCACATATTACCTAGACTGTACATCTTCGACGAGTTTCGACAGAGCATTTGTAAGGATGAAATGGTCATTGTTATTTACAAGAATTTCGATTTATATTCATCTGCACGGTTGTGAAATAGTTTCAGTTATCCGGACTGGTTCGCAATCACGTAGAGTTAAATCTTCTCAGTGTGAACGGTAGGGTTACACAACCATATAAAAACACTCTCTGAAGGCTAAAATACTCGGAAATACAATGTCTCCGGGCAATTTCCAGGCTTTGCATTGATGATCTGAAAGTTTTCTTTTCAATGACGGAAGATTTGCAGTTAGTCAGATGGTTAATACTCTGCGCTCGAAGTATCTTGTTTATTACAATGTGCAACTATGTAAGAAAATTTCCTCGTGCTCTGCAAATAACCACAAGATAGTTCGATTAATGTGAATGCACAACAAAACTAAATCAATAATTACAATCAGAGTTAGTAACTAGGCTTGGCAGCTCGTCTTTGAACGACGACGTGATAATGGAAGTCGGATAATTACTCAGACTTTGAGGCCAGCCAGTCCAAGCTCATTTTCGAGCCTTCTGGTGAGTATCACCGTTGTCAAGTGTCTTTTGAATAGGAGACCAAATTAAGCCCACTGTTCAATTACTGAAGGTAATATGGGCTGATACTCTAGAAGTCATACAGTTTTTGACTGAATTCAGTTTCGTAGTCCTTCTGCACAAACGGTTATTGTCGCAGACTGTTCAGCTAGCCCTTTCCACTCTTGTTAGAACTCGGCAGTAGTGCATATTCTCGCCATGACAAGAATTTGCACTTCCAGCCCATGTTCTCCCGAGACAACGGTGTTGATCACAGCTTCATTCTCCCAAAGAATTGTTATCATCATTTAAACATTCTACCACAAACTGTGATCGGCGTTGTTGAGATTGTTCTATCGCCACGACCAGGACTTCTCATCAAGTTGATGTCATACCAATGAGGAAACTAATGCAAATATTTTTGAGTGTTGTTTAATTTTTGGTCAGCGGAGTCTTAGTTAGCATGAATGGCTCCTGAGAACGTGGGCTGGGGTTCACAGTCTTATCGTGACACGGGTTGAGAGTTGCATTGACTAACCCACCAATGAGTAACACTCAACGAGGACGAAATGCCCCTTCATTCATTGCAAGGCACTTATGGACTACAGGTCACAATGTCAATATCACATCTTCGTTTAGGGTCTTGCTGAACGCTCACAGCTCATAAATTTCCAAATATATTGAAGCCATGTTGATCAACCGTTGACAGCTGGTTCTGTGTACACAAAAACAGCTGACTGTCAACCCTTGTTTACCGTGGGTTTGGTCGTGAGTACCAATCGTGATCCAGCCCGATTTGTACTTTTAATCGTTTCATTTAAGTCTTGTTTTGTTTTGTTTTCATGCTAGTCACACGTTTACGACTGAAGATAGTGTGCCAAATGAATTCATATCGAAATTTGTGTCTTCTGACCATTCTATTCAAAAAAGATAATTGCAAAATTAAACCTTCTTCAAGTAAGCGGGAAGATTAAAATGTGGAATTGGTACTTTCTCCGAGTTAACTCTAAATGTAGTACAGCCATAATTTATTAGTTAAAACTTATTGACACATTGACATGTTCCAAGTTTTATAAGGTTTGTTAAATTGTAACATTCAACATTCTACCCAACTTTGGTAACGCTGTTAAGTGTGAAACTGTACAATCAATTTCATCAATTGATTCAAAAGTTTTGTAGTCGTGTATTTTTTTCACCGAACTTTTACAACACTTTGCTGAACTACGTTTTGACTTTGATGGTAAAATATGCTTTGATTCTGGACTATCATGTTACTTGGCGAGAAATTCAACAAGAATTTCAAGAAATTAACCAAATATGAATTGATAGAAGATTAAAGCTCTGCTGCGTAAAAAGTCGGTTAGTTTCAATGGTAAAAACTGCTGACGTGCACAAAACTGCCGATATTCAAACGAATGCAGATTAAACTTTTCATTGTAAGTATTGCACAAATCAGAGGGGGAGGCTACGAAGTAGGGTAATGATAATATATAACCGTTAATTAAAATAAACTGGGAACAACTTCTTAACGGCATACAATAAGACAACTTGCCCAATTTTGAATAAGAGTTTCTTTATGACACCCCATTGGTCTTTGGGTTTGTAACATCAACTGCTCGAATGAAATAAGACATCCGCTGCACACAAAACAGAGTTAGCTATAAGTTAGTTTCAAGAAAGTAGGTCAGCCTATTTTTTTGCGATGGTTAGCTGACTTCAAATATGTCAACCGACTAGATAGTCCACTTTTAAAAGTAGTGATCAGCGAGGGACTTACCGAAGATATTACGGTTTCGCTTGTCGGAAGCACATCAGTAATGCCACGCTGATGACAGGCATGTGGATGCCAGATTTTTGACATCGCTCTTATTTTGTTCGTTGTTGGTTAAACTGTCGTGGTTGACTTACTTGACATTCCTCATCTCAAGCTCAGTCCGGTATTGCTCGAAATAACAATTCGTGCACAAAACCACTCGTGATTTAACCCTATCGTCCCGCTGCAAAGAATCATTCACTAATATCATCGGCCGTTACATAAAAGTGTTCAGTGTTTCGCAACTGCAAAACAGACAGGGTTCGATACATTTGATAAGTGTATATTAAAACGTATACACTTACCAGATGAACTAAAAACAAGCATATGCAAACAAACGGGAAGGAAACGAAGAATGCAGAAATGAAAACGTTGCAGGCAAAACAAGCCAACTGACCATGTAGTTAGTTTTGGCATAGCCCACGGTTCCTATCGACTAGTAAATTTCATTAACAAAACTGACCTCACGTTTACGACTACAAAGAATGTGTGAATCTATTTGTAATTGAAATGTCTTAGTCAAATTCCGCAATATGACTTAGGTAGTAAGAATCTACTTCTGGCAAAGATCAGACAAATGAAGGAACAATTGATGTACTGTGTGTTGACAATCAAGACAACGTAAGAGTTCATATTCTCACGAGTTAAACAATAAGAAGTGTATTAGCTGTGTACATTGTGTAGTGGATCAGAAGTAACTCGTACAAAAACCGTAAAGTGATTAAAAAGAACGAATTGTACTACATCCGATAAACAATTATCGTGGTTTAAGGCAACGATCTACAATTCTATTGTTCTTAGCAAGAAGATCAATAAGAGTAACGGGACAGTCTAAGTGGTAAACAAACAGAGACACCAGATTTTGGACAACTGTTCACCTAGGTGAGCTGACTAGCTTGGTTAGAAAAGGGTGCACTGTCAATACAGGCAATCATAATGCACTGTAACTCGAGTTGAAAGTCTGTCTTTTATCGCTTTTGTTACGGCAACATGAAAGAGGTTATTGCGTAAATCACTTAGACTTTTATCCAATACAACCAATACCTGATCTAAGTTGCAGAATATATTGCCTGTTCAATTATTTCCATTGAGATAACCAAAACCAACGTTATTAGCGTAAATAAACTTTCACGTTTTTCTAAGTACAAAAATATCTTTAACATACAGTGCAAACATGAAGTGATCACGACTTCATGGAAGATGTCAAGTTTATAGGGAGGTATCGATATCGTGTCGTATGGATAGACAACGATGTTAACTGAGTTCGATTATTGAGCTAGCCGTTGATAATACACACGCAAACAAGTAAAAGCCAGTTAGGTTGAAGAAGTTTAGGACAGAAGTTCCGGTAAACGACGTCAGCCGCATTGATAAGATCTAAAAGATAACATTTGATAACTTCACGGGCCACAGCAAGCAGAAAGGAAATGAAACGTACGCATAAAGTCAGTGAGTCAAGGACACACCCATTTGTTCTCAAAATAAATTATGTCTAGTTCGTCGCTAAAGTTGAAGATTTCATTCGTGGTAAAACGGTTATTCATAAACTCAAGAAAAGATAGGTACCATACAATAGAAAGAAATTCCCCAGTTCCTTCTAACCTGGTGTACTCAGTACAACTTTCCAATCTTTCACAAGTTATCTTATTGTAGACGACTAGAAAATATAGCTATCAATGTAAACGCGCGTTTGCTAAGAACATCCGACATAGTAGAGGTGGTGAGTGAAAGTGGCGGGTGGATAGCATGCACGCAGCTAACGTAGTAAGGAATTAATCCTTTGGAGTTGAAAGTTGATCAGACAACTGACTGACAAGAATGGCTCCCCTGTCTAAGAGAAATCCGTAGATTCAGTATGGACTTGACAGTGCAGAATTAATCGTTTATCTGTTCAAGGTTTGTATTGATGAAAACTCACCTTGTTCGGAGCTTTCTAAATATCAAGTGGGTCGTTAGTG
The DNA here is from genome assembly GCA_014338405.1 of Paragonimus skrjabini miyazakii. NCBI lineage: Eukaryota > Metazoa > Platyhelminthes > Trematoda > Plagiorchiida > Troglotrematidae > Paragonimus > Paragonimus skrjabini miyazakii. Next base: position 151,903 of record JTDE01000602.1, read on the forward strand.
CCAAAACCCTTACGAGTATAGAACATAGTCATATGCTGTTTTCTCATATGTTCGTCAAAGTTAGTTGGTTTATCATCTAACGATGTAACATGCAAGCCGGCCGTCTTTACTCTGGTTGTCCGTTAAGCCTGCGGACCAACGTTAGGGGCAACGTAGAGACACCGGGGGACAGCGTTCTTCCAAAGTAGGGGATTCCGACAACAATCCTGTAAAAGGAAACAACAAGAAACAAGTATGAGCCGAAGGCCCAGTAAGCCATGCACACGACTTACACAAACGAAAACTAAGACCTCGTCGATAACACAGCAGCACGCCCTGTTACACAATTCAAATTCAACATGTGCGCTCTTGCTGGTTTCGACCGCACGTTACAACGATCATCAGCAAGTTACAACTTCTTTCAAATAAGACGTGATGAACGTAATCTATTAACTTTAGCATAGCTGACAGGGTCTCTTTTCCCAAATTGGTTTGTCACATTGACCGAATCTAAAGGATACTTCTATATATGTGCAGTAGCACAAATGGCTATTTCTGCATGACTTGTGGTTCCAACCACACACTCGTATCCTGTGTAAATCCAAAAGTTTAAAACGATGTGTCATGTGGCCAGTGGGTTTTGTGGTCTAGCTGGTCAATGCTGGTTAACCGGATGATGGGCTAGAATGAAGAATAAAATCCACATCTCCCGCGAACAGAAACCAGAAAGACTTTCCGTAATACGTTTATTCACTAAGAAAGTAAACTCACAATGAGAATGCAGAACAAGAGTTGCAAGCATTGGTGTAGATTACTTAAAACAGAATATGAAGCAAATTCAATTCCTAACTAAGAAGTCAGACCATATCTTCAGAATACAACGCACTAGCAGCGGTGAGAAGAGGACAAATTAAGCAAACCACCATGATCCAATTTTCCAGTCATCAGAACCAGTGGTTTACTAGGTGATGGCGATGGTCATCGATAAGAATGCGAAATGAACAGTCGATTTAGCTCAAAATGCTCAATTACCAATCAGAGACGACCAGCATATTAGCGACCACTCTCAGCGCACTGCCACATCCTCATGGCACTACGGTCTATGGTGCCTCTAGTTACTTCGATCAATACACTCTAAAATTCGGGCTGCACAGTTGTCACGCATTCAAGTTTTGGGAAGGTTATCTGCATCAAAACTGCCATTTTCAAAATACTTAGTTGAATAACATGCCGGTATCTTAGCTTCTATCATCTAGAGTTTTGCTTATTTGCATTTAGCTATCCGTTCAGTAACTGTTTCCGGACCCGTTGTGCAGTCATTCGTCTACGTGTCCAAGGCAACGAGACTGATTTGGCTTCAGCATGAGTTTGGTCGCGTCCATTTCTGCTGCACGAATTACCACCGTACCTCCGACCATGTCCAACCACCGAACACCTAGGCTACACCCTAAACATTTCAGATTATAGAGGTTTAATCACCACATCTTTGGATGATAATGTATCCATGTTATGCTACAACACAGTACTGTTGATAATGCCAGCACTTTATCAACTGGCAAAGTTGTTTTACCGCAGCTTTCTCTGGGAAATCTTGCAAGAAAACCGAAAACAGCGTTAGTCTTTGTTAGGTGACCACCGTTCGCTAACATGGCGTTGCCTAAGCAAGCGACTTGTGCGCAGTCGCGCATAATGTTGAAGGCCTTACCAAGTGGGGTCCCTGGTGGAAATTGCATACTTTTAAAGTGTAAAGTAGTTGGAAGACAACTCCCAGTTGGTAAACTGATTTAAGTCCACTAAAGTATCATTGGTAGAATAGCACTCAGAACGTCGGATACAAGTCACACCCTTAAGTCAGAAAGCAATAACTAGTAAATCTGACTTTATCAAAAACCTTGGTTTTACAACCCATCTAAACTGATTGGGATGGGAATAGCAGTGGCCCACATGAGAACGATTGGTTCTGCCTGTGCTGATAGTGCTGATGAAAACATAGTGCTGATGAAAAAATGCCAACAGTGTTGCTGTCCCTCACGATTAAGCATGTCACGAAAGAGAATCATATCCAATATCATTAATCAATCCAGTCTGACGTACTGCATGCTGCTGAGGGAAATATTAGTCAATCGCAGTCCGCAACCACTCAGCAAGTGTGCTCAACAACAGATCGAAGTGAAAAAATAAAAGGGGCTTTGGAGAAAAGCATCAGTTTCCGGCATATTCGATATCATTCACTGATCTCTTATAAAAGGGGATACATTGTCTAAAGGTAGTCTATCCAGCATTCTTCGTGTGAGACGCTATTTGACGTACCTGCTCAACTTGTTTCAATGCGGCACATGATAGATTCCTTTCACAAATCTAAATCAGAAGTTACTAGCTCGAATGGTAGTAACTGGCTAACGGCAGCCACACAACTTGGGCTTCTATGTATTTCCACCAAATTCTCTCTAGCTTTTCCGGATGCAAAAATTTCCAACGTATGCTGAACCAATCCTCTACCACCGGCGCTCCATTAAGCATGGATATCGTAGGGTATTTGAACGCACGCAGCCTGGTCAGCCCTTGCGGTCTACTACATCATATGTTTTGGATACCCATAGGGTGAAAGCAATAATGAATTATTGTAGCGACTGTAGGTGACTCGATAGGACGTGGGTTGTGTATAAAACTGATTGACTCAGAACACCATAATGAACTCAACCTATGAGACAGATGAGGGACTTATTGCATTTGATTGTTCTACCGACCCCTAAGGCCATAAGTCACTTCGAAAAGCTGGCAGGATCCCGAATCAGTTGCCAAGTATCACCCGCTTCCGGTCTTTAATAAAGGGCAACCACCAAACAAGATCAGTCATGTTAGAACAAATCCGCGTCGCATCAGAAGAAGGTGGAGTTTAGGCAGACCTGCTTCTTTTAGGTTTTATTCCGTTTAATAACACTTTTCTTACAGTTCTGTTTATAGATTTTGACTAGATAACTTGGTTCTATTTGCCTGCAGCAGCTCATTTAGCAAATAGTTAAAAACTCCATTTGTATTCTGCGTCACTGATAAACCCGTTCACTAAAAAACTGTATTCAGCCACACCGGCAACCAAACTCCATCCTTCCTGAACCAGTTTAATCAGTCTATCGATCAATTTGACGTAAACGAAAACAGACCGAATGAGCTCATCTCAACTCACTAGTTTGCTCCACTGTGTTGAGTGGATAGCGCTCAACGTATCGGGTTCAATTCGGTTGCTTAGACTCTTATCCAGTAAAAAATTACCCTGCTTCTCAGTCGACCTTTAGCTTCGTTTCTTCAGAAATGATTGAAAGTTGTGGGTGGAAATCAGAATAGTTCATGTAACGCTGAAACCCTTAGTTTAGTAAAGGATTTAATCTCAACACTTTTAAATTTATAAGAAAGCTGTTCAACTTAGCGATAGCCTACAGCCGATATGTAGAATTAATAGTTTTCATTGTAGCGATGATTAGCAACTTCGCAGGACAGAAGCATGTTTATCACATGGGGAATACTCTCATTTGCAACACCTACTCAGAAAGACTGAACTATCAAACGCCGTTTATCAGATAAGTCCTTCAACCCTGGCATTTTAGGTTTATTTCGATGTATGTGTAAATGCCATCAGTGTAAAGTGACGAGTCGCTAAATAGCTGTATATGAACAGCTCATTTTGGACTAAACCATTCAGTACATGTATTAAACTTACACATAGACTGTAAATCGCTTTCCTTAGTAACTTAACTATAAGCAAGATAAAATCTTTAACGGCTATCTTTTGTATGAGAGAATTGGCGAAGCACGTATATTTCTTTACCATATGCCCAAATGATTGGGTTGCACATTATGTTTCTCTGAAATTATCACTACTGATTATTAACGAGTAGCTCAACGTTTTATTTTTCAAAATGTTGCAAAAGCCTTGAAGGAAATGGCGATCGTAATTTCAAACATGATAAACTGACGAATATATTGAACCATAACTACTGTACGGAAATAGTTAGTGTGCCCTTAATGAACAGAGTCACCGTAGGTGCCTACACTCAGATACTATAATGTAACCTGAAATTGTTACTCTGGGTAGACAACAAATACAACTACACAATGTGAATACAAATGGAAAGTTATTTTAGTTTTTGTAATCTACTTCAGAAACATTAAAGCATGCCAATAAACACAAAGGAGTACACTGAATGAAAAATTTGCCCAAAATCATTTGAACACATACCTAGTGGTCTACATTTTGGCCTTAAAGAAGAAGGTTGTAAATAAATAAACAATTTTATTGTAAAGGTTTTGGTAACCGAGTGAACTGAATTATTACGTTAAGACAATGTACTGTTGATCAGTGTTGTCCAGTTGACTATTGTTGTGACTGTTTAATAGTCATCCTGATATACTTAAGTGAACAGCATAAATAACGCTTTGAGCACATCACTTTCAGTTAAATTAAATTCAGTATAGCTCTTATTTCTGTTAACTTACCAATAGAAAACCAAGGAAACAGTTTGAATTTAATCTCACTTGTTTCATTGATGAAATGTCGTTTGCTTGGTGTATAGCTTGATACAACTGCATTGATCCTTTCAACAATTTCACACAGGTCATCTTAACATCCGCTTCATATCTCCGGGATTGAGCGGCTACTGAGGGACTACTTATATATATATATATATATATATATATAT